>APFE031666908.1:234162-260932 GCA_000404065.3 Pinus taeda
TTATCCATTTACATGTGTAATTTAATGTAATACAGTACTTACCTAAATGAGGAGGTAATGTGATTTACATAAATGAGTAGGTAATAGGGTTTTTAAATGACTGGCAGGCAAAAATTTTGATTATAGAAAATTTGTTATTAGATGAATTAGTCTAGTTTAAATTAAAAAATATTTTGAACCTTTACATAATATAAAAATTTATTAAATTTAATATTTTTAAAATATAAAATTAAGTGGTAGGATTAAATTAATAATTAAAAAATATATTATTGATGTCTTATATTTTAGTATTTTGTTTAGTTAAGATTATTTTACCATAGCTAAATAAATAAGAAAAAGTTAATTATATGAGTGTATATTTTGAGTGTTAAAAATAATTTACGTTGTTAATTTGATTTTTTTTGGGCAAAAAATGTGTATCATAATTATAATAATGATGTTTTTTTGGCAAAAAAATGTCTATCATAATTATAATAGTGATGTTTTAGGTGGATGTTCTATCCATCATTAAGGCCACAAAACTTATTTGTGAGAGTAAGAATTTATAACCAGGTAAAATAAAATGATTGGTCATGGCGAATAAAATTGATTACTTGGAAAATCTATAAGAAGATTTTATTAAAGAGGAATAGAAGAATATTTAGTTAAGAATTTATTGCTTTAAACTAGAGAAAAGAATTTGAAAGATACTTTTCATAAAAGGCATGACACAAATATACATATTTTTTAAATTGTATTTTCCAATGCTATATAAAGTATATAACTTAATATTGTAAATCTAAAAATTCATTGTTGGATTTCAAGGAAAATAAGTCTCCATAAATTCACATAATTAAAAAAAAAATTATTAATTCCAAATATCAACTATAAACTATAATGAAAATAGTATGATTAAAGCATTGAACTTATAAATCTTTTACCACGAAGGATATGTGATATTCTATAGTATATTCATTAACGTCAAAATTTATTATCACTATACTCTTTGATTAATTTATGTGATATTACATATGGAAAGGCTAGTCACTGATACAATGCATCTTCCCTTCCAAGTGATGGTGGGAGTAGGTCTCTGGAGTCTTCTGATTGCTCTCCAGCTGTCGATCCTTCCTCAGAAGCCTCACCTCATCAACGGTCCTCCAAGACTTGGGTTCATCCAACGGCAGCGTGTAAACCCTTATCTATTCTATTGATTAGACTATGAGGTAGAATGGTATGGTGATTTGGTTCATCGGCTTTGCAAAGCTAATGGTCTGGCCCAAACTTATGGTTTGCTTACGCCTTTAATGTTACAGTCGACCCTCCTCGACTATTACATGATTGCTCTGGTGGCGTGGTTGGTTGATTCATCCATCATACCATTGCTTCGAGGAAATGTCTCAAACCTTGGCCCTGGCAGGTATAGTAGTCTTCCTGAGTTTTAATTTGAAATGCCATTAATCATTTCTCAGACTTTGTTGGGTATATGTTATTGTTTATTTTCTTGCATGACAGGTTTCTGTGGAGTCACCTCATTACTCGAAGAGGGTTACGCAAGGTGCACCTTCCGGAATACTATCAAGGTTTATTGTTTTACCGTATAGGGTTTCCGAGTATGTGAAAGGACTTATTCTAAAATGTTACAAGGCGACGGTTCTGGATGTTTAGGATATGAACCAGTTCGGTTTTATCACTTTTTTCTCCTAATTTACTTTCCATAAGAGTTTATGCATAGGCCTTTAAGCTATAATGTATGTAGTTTCGAATCCCAAAGCCATTTCTCCTTATTTTGCTTTCTGAGTATGCTGCTAGTCCTGCCCCTGTGCGGAAGGCATTTCTTAAAATATATTTTTTATCAAAAGTATTGATAACTATAGTCCTTATTAAGAGGGTTTTTGGGTTTACTATATAATTTTGTTTAAATGAACCACTACTGGATTGTAAAAGAAACGAAGAGGGTCTTTATACCCTCGATTGAACTCTGCTTTACTATATTTTCAAATTTTAGTTTATCAATAGTTCTTCACTGTTTTATTGTAATGAATATATAAGTTTGTGTTTATCCAGAAATGGTTTGATATCTTGTTGATTACAGTCTATAATATTTGTAGTTACTGTTGAAAGTAATTTGGGGATTTCGACTCGAATTCTAACATTACTTTGCTTCATGGTATATACTTGCTATAACCCATGGAGGGTCCTTATCCTCTGGACCTATAATTAATTTTAGGGTTTCTTATTTTGTTTGTAATTTATTTCCCCGATAGACTGTCATAATTATGTTTACATTTAGTTATTGTAATCTATTATTTTCTCATTTTCCTTTTTTTTTAGGGTAATTTCCTTAGCAAATATGTAAATTGAGCATAACAATGGCTTGGCCTTAAATATCAGTTTCTTATTCTTTGCAACAATGTAGTAGAATGAAGAGAATTTGTTTTGAATATTCAGTCATGTTAGAATAATTATTTCTAGAACTATAAACTACTATGGACAAGATTAAGTTTTATGTGGAAATTCCCTTCTTTGATTTCTATTTTTCCCCTTAAAGCCATTTGCATGGTAATCACTTAAGATTTATTCTTCTAAATATTTTCCTACTCTTTCTACAAAATTGCAGAATTTTTATGTTAATTATTGTATATACTACGACATAGATAAAAATTGCTGCTACAGGCCATCATACTTAACTGCTCTAAAGAAATATTAGTTTTCAACTTTATTTGTAGCATTAATCTCACAACATAAATAATTACAGAAAGTTTAAAATACTTATATGGTTCCATATGTAACCACAGTCTACTGTTTGAAGTCAAACAACTGAGTTATCAGATATTACTCGCAACCTTGAGACCTGCCTTCAGGCCCAAGTCTGCCCCCGAGCTGTTACTTACACACATGATGTTTCCTGCATGACCATTAGTCCTATTTTTCACAGCTATCTAGTCTTAACTAGACTTCGATTTCTGGGAATACACCTGACTCTTCAGCACATAACCCTTCCTCTTTCCTTTCCTCCCTTCATCTCAGGTACCAATGCCCTCTTGATTTCCTTTCCTTGAGAATAAATATTCAAGGAAGTAGTTAGCAACAGATAACTGCCTATCCTAACTACCTGATATGTGAGGACCATATGATTGTCATTGTCAAGATATTTACCTCATGTAAAATTTTAGTCAAAGTAATAAATTTATAAACTTAAATAGTAACATTCAGTTTGTTTACTATAATAATTAAATACTTACAATTACTGGGGGATATCACATTTTCCCCCCCAAGTTTAAACACCGTCCCAATGTTTTTCTTGTGAATAGATCTGGGTAAGTCTTCCTCATAACCTCTTCATCCTCCTAAGTGTCCTCATCTGGCCCAAAGTGCTTGCACTTTAACTTCGATGATAACTCATCTCCACAGCATCACTTCTCTCTGATCGAGTATATCTTGGGTTTCGACGAAGAACTTTCCTTTCGATTTGACCAACACGTAATAAAGAAATTTTAGTCAGCTTTCCTCTCGTAGTTTATCTTAGTAATTCTTCATAACATACTATATTCTCATAGTGAGTTTACTTACCTATATATCCTACCAATTGATTATGTGGTTAGGAACATATACATATTTTTTCAACACAGAAACATGGAAAACATAATGCATATGTATGTGGCTAGGCAAAGCAAGTTAATAGGCCATAGGTCCTATCCAGCCCAGAATTTGGAAGGGATCACAAAATTGGGCTGCTAATTTAGCACACCTACTCTAATGCAGAGTGCTCATCTTGGATTGTACCTGAATGTAAACATGATCTCCAACTTGAAACTCCTGAAAACTTCTCTTTCAGCCAGGAAAATTTTTCTGATGGTCTTGAGTGGTCTTTAAATTTGAGCACACCCTTTTTACTGTATTTTCCATTTTTTTAACATGTTAGGATCCATTAGTAACTTATCCTCTCATCCACCCCAACTCAAGGGTGTTTTGCATCAGCATCTATATAATACTTCGAAAGAACTCATTTTCAAACATGTATGGTAACTATTGTTGTAGGAAAACTCTGCGAAATGTATATAATCTTCACATTTGGAAGGTTGTTGCATTACATAAGTTAGAAACATGTCTTCTACTATTTTATTCACCCACTCAGTCTTCCCGTCCGTTTAAGGGCGATAAGCAGTACTAAAATGTAGTTGTGTGCCTAGACATCCAAACAAGGCTTTCCAAAAAGCTGATGTAAATTTTACATCACGATCAGAAATTATGACTCTTGGTATTGCATGTAATATGAAGATATTTTGCATGAATATGTTAGCAATTTGAATGGCCTTAAAATTAGACTATATAGGTAAAAAGTTAGCAAACTTGCTTAGCTTGTCCACTACCACCATTACTAAGTCGTTCTATTTTTTAGACTTAGGTAGCCTCATAATAAAATCAATGGAAATAGTCTCCCATTTCCATTCTAGAATAGGAAATGGGTGCAGTAACCAGGCTAGATGCTGATGTTCTACCTTAACTTGTTGACACTCCAAACAACGAGCAAATTATTTAGCGACTTCCTTTTTCATACTGGGCACAAAGAATTTTGTGGTATTCATCTAAAATTATTTGTTTAATGTTTTTCTGATTTGGAACATACATTCTCCCTCTATAAAGCAACAAACCTTCTTAGTTTCCCTCATATCCCAATTGTTATTTGTTGTTGTCTGGATTTTTAGCTTGCTTCCATAAGGTTTTATATTCAGGATCTTGAATTGTTGCCTCCTTAATTTGTTTTGCAAACGTGGTATGCACCTCACTAAAAGAGGCCTCATATATGAAATTTAGTTTTTGGCTTAAAGAATCAACAACACGGTTTTATTTCCCTTCTTTGTGTTTGATGTCGAAGTCAAATTCACTCACGAAATTGATCCAGCAAGCTTGCCTAGCATTCGTAGTAGGTTGTTTGAAATAGTTAGTTAAACTATGATGATCTGTCATTAGTAGAAACTTCTTACCGAATAAATAATGTCGCCACATTTTTAATTCATGGATTACTGCTACCAGCTCCATATCGTAAGCAGAACACTTTTGTTCATGCTCTTTAAGTTTTTGTGACTCATAAGAAGTAACTTTTCCCTCCTGCATTAGCATGCCACCAACACCATCCTTGCTAGAATTAGTGTAGACAATGTATTATTTATTTGGGTCCCCAATACTTAGAATAGGTGTATTAGTAAGCAAGTGCTTTAGCTGGTCAAAACTTCTTTGACAATCTGAGGTCCAAGTGAAGGCTCTCCCTTTTTTTTCAAAGAAGTAATGTGGTATGCTACCCTAGAAAATCCTTCAACAAACCTACTATAATATCCAGCTAGACCCATGAAGGACCTTATATAACCTACATGCTTGGGTACTGGACATTCCATTATGGTTTTTATTTTCTCCAAGTCCACCAAAATCCCATTTTTAGTAATGATGTGTCCCAAATATTAAATTTGTTCCTTGAAGAAATCACATTTGTTGTACTTGGCATAGAATGGATGCTCCCTCAAGGTTTGCAGAACAATGAGTGGGTGTTCCTTATGCTATTCAATGTTCCAAGAATAGATTAATATATCATCAATAAAGATTAGTACGAACTTATCCAAATATTGACGAAAAATGTTGTTCATTAGACACATAAAAGTCACGGGTGCATTAGTTAACCCAAACGGAAACATAATGATCTCATAATGCCAATAGCAAGCTCTAAAGGTTGTTTTGGCTATATTCTCTTCCATAATCCTAATTTGATGGTATCTTGAGTGAAGATCAATTTTCCAGAATACCATCACTGATCCGGATTTAAACACGAACGCAACAAATTATAGAGATAACCATAAACGCATAGATGCAATAGAAATAATACTTCATTTCATTAATGTAAAATATAGAAATATGCTTACAAACAGAAATGGAAATAAACCAGCTAGGGTGATGATAGCTTATCTCTGAGAAGAGATGTGGTGGCTACATGCCTCTGAAATGTGTTACAACGAGGTTCAAAGGCCTATTTATTGTTGAGAAATAATGGAAAACCCTAAACATCCGAAAACCTAACCATAGAAAATGAAACACGAAACTGTGGGCCCCGTTTGGGTAAATTGGTACATCAACTTCCCAGGGACGTAACCTTGGCATACGATCTTCGTTTGACGCACACAATATCTCGTTAGAAAGATATATCCGAGAACTATGACTTCGAGAAGAGCCACATGGGTCCACATACTCATGTTGCTTCCATATTTCCCAAAAAATGTCGTTTAGGGCCTCAAAACGGCTCTGAAAGTTCAGGACCTGAAAACTTCTAAAAATAGTAAATTGTGCTACAATTAAGGAAATTGAAAAATTGGAAGAGACAGTTGTGGGGATCCATGTGGGATAATTGGGTGGCCATCAACATCCACCTGGATCATTCCTCCCCCCTTAGGAAGAAATGGTCCCCATTGTGTTGAGTTCCTCCATCTGCTGAGCTTGGTCCTTAGTGAGTTGTTCTGCAATATTTGATGTGTCCAGTACTGGTGGCAAGCATGGTTGAGGGCATTCCACGTTGAACACTTGGTGCAAGTGAAGGAATGGAGGAAGGTTGTGCTCTAAATCATTGTTTCCCACAGCCCTGGTAATTCTGTAAGGACCATGTCGTAGTGGTCTGAGCTTCTGATGGGCTCTTGTAAGGTGTTCATTCTGTAGATATAACCAAACTTTGTTGCCCACCTAAAACTTGTGTGGTACCCCTGTGGGTGAGGAGAAGTTGTTCCTGTGTTTTATCATGATTGTATCCCTTCGCTGCTACTACTATGTGGAGGAACCCTTCATGGGGGTCATGGATGTGGCGACAATCTTCCCCTTACTTTGGGAGCGAACCAGACAAAAAATGAATTTCCCAGTCTGGGAGATGAGCTTGTTGCATTTCTTAATATTGATCAAAGAGGTGGCAATAGGTGGGGCTACCTCCAGTATCCTATATAATGAATTAAACAAAGAAATAATGACAGCACGAGGCCTTGACTCATACACAGCATGTCACCTCCACAAGTATGTTTGGCCTAATAATACATCACAAACATACAAAGGTGCAACACCACACAATACCTCGTCTGTGAAGGGTTTGATGCTGTAGGGAAGGCAGCACTACTGGCGAACTAGGAGATCTCGTCCTTGGTGATGCCACTCAATATTATATGAATGCGAGTGTGGTGTAGTCGGTAGGTCCAACTGCTTCATGACCTCTGCTGAAATGAGGTTCTTTTGGCTCCCACTGTCAACAATGAATTGCAGCAGTGAACCCTTCACCCACATCTGTGAGTGGAAAGGATGCTCCCCCACCTCTAGATCTTTGGGTTCATTCTTTTGGACATTGGCAATGGAAACACTGGCATTGGGCTCTAGATCAATGATCTACTTCCATTTTCCATTCCCCTTGTCAGGTTTTAACTCAAGGTCAGAACATGCAAATCTGATTCCGAAGTCTTTAACTTGGCCACCAGCAACTACTTGGTCTGACACTCACTTGTGTTGTGAGCGGGGCTCTTGTGGAATTCACACCACTTTCCTGTGTCCTTCCTTGACTTCGTGGCGTTTTTTCTTTTCTTGTGGCTTCGATGGTTGTCTTGGGTTGCCCCGTCTTGGATTTGTCCTTAGTTTTATGATTTGGGGAAGCCTTTACCTTACTTCGGATTCACAGATCCAAAGTCCCGCTTCTTCTGTTTAAACTTCTGCTCAATTTTGATAGGGTATCGGTACGCTGTGCCGAGCCAGGAGATGTTCAGGAACTCCATCTCTTCTTGAATTTACCTGCATAGGAAACCACAATATTTGAGTACCAAATGCAGCTTAGAATCCTTGATACCTAACTATGTGCCAAGGGTATGAAAAATGTTTGTGAACTTTGGCACATCTTGGTCCCTTCCCTACCACATCGTGGTCCACTTAATGTATTTATCCTCATAGCATTTGACAACATAGTACTACTCCTTGATGGAATCCTGAAATGAATTCCAAGTGGGTGTAGCTGAAAATAGTTAGCCCATAGTTTCATCCTTCTGCTCGCAATAGGTTTCCTACTAGTCCTTGACATGGGGGGCTACTTTGAGAAGAGTGAAAATAATATTTTACCTACTGGAAAAATCATGAATAGAAAAATACCCTTCTAGCATATTTCACCATTTATCTACGAAATTTGCATCAATTTGACCCTCAAATAGGGGGATTTAAAAATTAACTTGTACCTTAAATGGTGTGGTATTTCCAAAGTAGTTGTTGGAAGCCGACACATTACCTCTAGGTAGTCGCTGAAGGATCTGGATGAAGTTTTCCATCATCGCATTCCCTTTTCGCTCGATGGCTTCTTCGAGGAAGATTTTGATAGGATCTGCTGCCCCCTCGTCTTTCCTTTCATCTGTTGTGGGAGGCTGTTAGGATTTACAACGCTGATCTTGCAAAGGTTCAAACAGATCGAGCCCTAGCTCCTTATATCCCCACCTCATTGGGGACATGCAAAGAAAAAACAGAGAAAAAGCAGACTTGCTCTGATACCACTAATCCATATTTAAATAGGAACGCAACAAAATACAGAGATAACCATAAACACAATGATGCAGTGGAAATAATACTTCATTTCATTAATGTAAAATACTACAATATGCTTACAAATAGAAATGGAAATAAACCAACTTGTGCGGTGGTATCTTATCTCTGGGAAGAGATGTGGTAGCTACATGCCTTTGAACTATGTTACAATGAGGCTTGAAGGCCTATTTATTATTGAGAAACAATGGAAAACCCTAAACATCCAAAAACCTAACCCTAGAAGGTGAAACACCAAATTGTGGGCCTCGTTTGGGTAAATTGGTAGATCAACTTCAAGGGGCCGTAACTTTGGCATACGATATTCATTTGACACACACAATATCTCATTAGAAAGTTCTATCTGAGAACTAAAACTTTGGGAAGATCAGCATGGTTCCATGTTGCTCCTAGATTTCCCAAAAAATGTCATTTAGGGCCTCAAAATGGCTCCAGAAGTTCAGGACTCGAAAAACTGCTATAAATAGTAAATTGTGCTACAATTAAGGAAACTGGAAAACTGAAAGAGAGTTGTGGGGGTCCATGTGGGATAGGTGGGTGGCCACCAACATCCACCTAGATCAGTCGCTCCCTTTACTTGGTCAAATAGTTCATCAATATGAGGCAAAGGATATTTATTTTTAACTATCAACTTGTTTAGTTGTCAATAATCCATGAACACTCATAAGGTTCTGTCTTTCTTCTTGACGAAAAGTACAGGGGCATCCCAAGGTGAGACACTTGGGCATATATACATTTTACCAAGTAGTTCTTGTAGTTGCATTTTCAATTCAGTCAGTTCTGGCACACTCATATGATACGGGGCTCGGGATACCACGGGAGCTCCAGGGATCAGCTCAATAGTAAAATCTATATTTCTCTTTGGAGGCAGTCCCAAAATTTCCTTGGGAAATACATTAGCAAATTTTTTTACTACAAGTATATTTTCTAGGCTTCTAAATTTTTCACTTCAGTTGATATACCCCACCTATATGGCATAAATCTAACATCCTTTTCGAATACATTTTGCTAGTTGAGAAATTGTTACAGTTCTTTTTTCAGTGATCTTCGTATACCTTGAAGTTCTTGTTTCAAACCCTTTTCATCCATGTAATTAATAGTTTTGTCTTTACAGTTAATGAGAGACCAGTGTTTTTCTAACCAGTCCATGCCTATTAGGACATCATAAGACCCTAATGGTAAGACATTCAGATATGTCGTAATAGGCTAACCTACTAGCTTCAAAGAGAAATTGCTGACTTTAGCCAACACCCTTCGTGTTGCCCCTGTGGCAAGTTGCACTAGCCTAGGGTTTTTAAATTTAACAGTTTTCAAATGGAATTTCTCAACCATTTTTAGACTTATGTAACTCAAAGTCACTCTCGGATCAATTAAAATAGACACAGTTTGGTCAAAGATCTTACCTTCGAATTCCACCATATTGGCTGGTATTCTGCCTGGTGATCTTTAAGGGCTGCATTGATCTTAGGAATACTCCTTGCTACTTCACCCACAATTGATGCTTCCTGAATCTCTGCCACTTGATTTTTTCCCTTGTGGTATGGATAACTTTTCACATAATGTGGCCCTCCACATCCCCAACATTGTACTGGTGGTCTAGCTGCTATCTCCACTTCTATTCTCCTAGATTGCTCATTTGTTTTGGACTCACCCGAGATTTTGAATCTGGGTTGATTTCTATTAACAATCTTGTTTGGTTGACCTTTATGGGGTCCTTTGTTGCCAACAGTCTTATTTCCCTTGCTGCTAGAGACAAACCTTATTCCCTTTTTATTTGACCACCTCTTTCCTCCTTCACCCTTTAGTCTGTTTTGCTGATAGCATATACGAGCCTTTTGTATAACCTCGTCCATGGTCTTTGGGTTGTCAAATTCAAGATGTTCCTTCATGAATAATGACAAACTACTGATAAACCTTTTCACCTTTGCTTTCTCTTCCCATATGTAGGGAACATATCACATCAAGGATGTGAATTTTGTTATAAATTCATCTATGGACAGCTGCCCCAAGCACAAGTCATGGAACTCTTTCACCTTCTCATGATAAAATCTTTCAGTTAAGTATTTTTCCTTGAATTACCTTTGAAATTTTTTCGAGGTCACGTTCTGCTCATTAACCCCATGTACCATCTTCACCTCCTCTCACGACAAGGTGGCCTTTCCCTGCAACTGATAAATGGTCAAGTGGGCCTCCAGATTATGGTCATATTCATGTAACTTGAAGTACTTATTCATGTTGATAAGCCAGGCTTCAACAACATCTTCATGTTCACCATTGAAGAGGGGAGGTTTTATTTTTTGAAACTTGCCCTGCAACTCAATTTTTTGTCGTTTTTCCTTTATGTGATCTCATACATTATGAGATCTATCCTATCAATACTCTTCTCCTTCTTCCATTTCTAAGTTCTCATTTCTAAATTCCTACTGTCCAATCATGTTTCCATGTTCGGGACTGGAAAATTTTTGCCATTGATTATGTCTATCAGACAGACTCTTCATAATCTTCTCATGTTCTTGCATTAGTGTTTCATTATCTACCTGTAGCCTAGCCATTTTGTCCTATAATCCTTGTACTGTTTCAAATATAGTAGCATTGGTATTGCATGATTCTTCTCCTAGTTGTACCCATACCTCAGGATTGGCTTCTGGAAAGGATATTGGTCCTGTTGATGTTATGGGTCTATGTTGAGTAAGTCAAGTTTGTCTCATGTTGGTTGTACTTTACTTATTTCTCTTTCTCTGTGCATATCACACCACTGTTAATCATTTGTTCTAAAGGTCTTAGTTTTGAAACTTGAGGCTCTGATGCCACTTGTCATGTCACCATAGATTCACATAATAAAAAGAAATTATTAATTCCAAATCTCAGTTCTAAACTATAATGAAAATAGTATGATTAAAGCATTGAACTGATAAATATTTTACTGTGGAGGATATGTCATATTCAATAGTATATTCATTAGTGTCAAAATTTATTATCACTGTACTCTTTGATTAATTTATGTGATATTGCATATGGAAAGGTTAGTCACTGATACAACGCATCTGCTCTTTCGAGCAATGGTAGGAGCAGGTATCTGGAGTCTTCCACCTGCTCTCTAGCTGTCAATCCTTCCTCAGAAGCCTTGCCTCATCAACAGTCCTCTACGACTTGGGTTCATCCAACGACAGTGTGTAAACCCTTATCTCTTCCGTTGATTAGACTGTGAGGTAGGATGGTATGGTGATTTGGTTCATCGACCTTATAGAGCTAATGGTCTAGCCCAAACTTATGATTTGCTTACCCCTTTGATGTTAGAGTCAGCCCTCCTCGGCTGCTACATGGTTGCTCTAGTGGCATGGTTGGTCAATTCATCCAACATTCCATTGCTTTGATGAAATGTCTCAAACTCTTGGCCCTAACAAGTACAATAGTCTTCCTGATTTTTAATTTGCAACACCATTAATCATTTCTCAGACTTTGTTGGGTATATATAATTGTTTCTTTTCTTGTACGAAAGATTTCTTCGGAGTCACCTCATTACACAAAGAGGGCTATGCGAGGTACACCTTCTGAAATCTTGTCAATGTTTATCATTTTACCCTATAGGGTTTCTGGGTATGTGAAAGGTCTTATTCTAAAATGTTACCACGCAGCGGTTATGGATGTTTAGATTATGAACCAACTGGGTTTTATCGCTCTGATTCTCTAATTTACTTTGCATAAGAGCTTGTGCACATGCCTTTAAGTTGTAATCTCTGTAATATCAAATGTTGAAGACTTTTCTCTTTATTTGGCTTTTCGGGTATGTGATTAGTCCTGCCCCTCTGCATAAGGTATTTCTTAATATAATTTTTTATCAAAAGATTTGATTCTGATATTCCTTATTAAGACAGTTTCTGGGTTTACTATATAATTTTGTTTGAATTAACCACTACTGGATTGTAAAAGAAATGAAGAGGGTTTTTATACCCTGGATTGAACTTTGTTTTCCTTTTTTTTCAAATTCTTGTTTATCAATAGTTCTTCACTGTTTTATTGTATTGAATATATCAGTTTTCATTTTTCCATAAATGGTTTGACATCTTATTGATTTTGTTCTATAATATTTGTATTTACTGTTGAAAGTAATTTTGGATTTTCGACCCGAGTTCTAACATTACTGTGCTTCATAGAATATACTTGTTATAATCTCTGGAGGGTCCCTGTCCTCTAAACCTATAATTAATTTTGGGGTTTCTTATTTTGTTTGTAATTTCTTTCCACAATGGACCGTCGTAATTCTGTTAACATTTAGTTATTGTAATCTATTATTTTCTCATTTTCCTTTTGTTCAGGGTAATTTCCTTAGAAAATATGCGGATTGGGCATAACAATGGTTTTGCCTTAAATATTAGTTTTTTATTCTTTACAACATTGTACTAGAGTGAAGAGAATTTATTTTGAATATTCATTCATGTTAAAATAATTCTTTCCAGAACTGTAATACTACTATTGGCAAGATTAAGTTTTATTTGGAAATTCCCTTCTTTGATTTCTATTTTCCACTTAAAGGGATTTTCATGGTAATGACGCAAGATTTATTCTTCTAAGAATTTTGCTACTCTTGCTACAAATTTGTAGAGTTTTATGTTAATTACTATATATACTAGGACACAGATACAAATTGCTGCTACAGACCATCATACTTAACTACTCTAAAGAAATATCAGCTTTCAACTTTATTTGCACCCTAAATCTCACAGCATAAATAATTACAGAAATCTTAGAATACTCATCTGGTTCCAGATGCAACCACAGTCAAATATTTGAAGTCAAACAACTTAGTTATTAGATTTTCCTCCCAACCTTGAGACTTACGTTCAGGCCCAAGTCTCCCCTCGAGCTATTATTCATACGCAGGATGTTTCCTGCAAGACTATCAGTCTTATTTTTCATAGTTATATGGTCTTAAACAAACTTAGTTTAACATCCCTAAAATAACTCATGGTAAAATTGAAAAGTTATGAATCGGTTATAAAAACTAATTCTTGATATTCTTGAAATGTAAATGAGGATGAAATCAAGAAGGGAAGGTAATCTGAGGGGCTTGCGGGGTTTTTAGTTCATCATCTTATGCATGTCTTCTTGCTGGTGGTTGGCTCTGTGAACTCCAAAGGGATGCATTGTTTCTATGGTTCTAGAACCATTATCTCCTGTGGCAATTTTCCATTTGGTTAGATAAATTGTTAATCCAACTCTTGCAGAGTTTTCCTTTATCAGTTGTAAGGGTTTTATGACTGTCTCACGTTTTTACTTCGACATATTAATAATAGTGATTTCATCCAATAGTTGGGGTTCTATGATGGTATTAGGGGTTGATACCAGGCATGCTGAGAGTTACTCATGTCTTTGTCACAGCCCTTTACTTCCATTTAATTATTGGTTTAGCTGGTGGTGTTACCATGAAATCGCCCATCCACTCGCATGCTAATGTAGTGATCAAGCAAAGAGAGTTCCTTCTAGGGCAATATCGTTGGCATTTGGTTTTCTGTCGCACAACCTGAAGTCTAAATGGTGGTGGGTGACAATTTTGGCGAGGGTTTTCATAGCCGGCAGAAGCCCCTTCCGCGAAGAGGGCAGGTGAAGGTTGCCATTGCCGCAGCTCTTGTGCGCTCCTTATCTACTGTCGCTTTAGGCATGACATATTCTGTAAACAAATTCCCTCTCATGCAGATTGTCTTTTTCATGCTTCACACTCAATTTCCTCCTGAAATGTATGGAATACATGATTTGGCTTTCCCACTGGTCTGTCCGCATTTTGGATAGCTTGTTGGTGGTACAAGTAAAAATATAAGTTAATCTCTTGCATAGATAGATATGGCCATTAATGTTCATGTTCTTTAAAGTAAATTACTTATTTTTGTGCACAAGTATTGCAAGGTACTGCAAAGTTTCTATGTATTAAAATATTGCACAGATATAAGTTCTCTTGAAAATATTTGTTGCTTAGTTTATGCACATAAGCACATTAAAAGCTAAGTAGTTTTGTGATTTTCTTGAGAGTGTTAAAATCTAAGTAGCTTTATTATTTCTTTGGGATATATTACAAAAGGTTCTTGCTAAGTACCCAAGATATCCTCTTGAGAAGAGATGTACGAGACATCTAATGTTCTTGAAGAGATTGTTGTTTTATGTTTTCTTGGTAAAGAAACTAGAGTTTTTACTTGAAAAACCTAAAGAGGGTTTTTGCTTAAATAACCTTAGTATGGGTAATTTAATATATTACTACATGTAGAATAAGGTAATATATTCCTCTTGTAAAGAAAATAATTTACCACATGTAGATCAATATTGATTATTATAGATATTTTCTTGGTAGAGAAAATACATTGCTACATGTAGTTAAAGGTTGTTATTATTATATCTAGGAAAAGATGGTTATCACATATGTTTGCAACATTAAAAGATAAGTAATAGTTATTGTCTTTATATAACATGCATAAGTGTTTATGTAAGAAAAGATAGGAGGAATTCTGTTTTCTTAAAAAGGGATTTCGTAGTCCTTTTTTTGGAAGTGAATATAGATTAAAGAGAGTAATTTGCGGAATATTCTCATGGGTAGAGTTTTCTTGCAAGAGTTTTCAAAAGTTACATGTTTGGTGAGTAAAAAGGTAAAGGATTTGGTTGTTGCATATTGGGGAGTTTGATTCAATTGCATTGTTAAATGCATAAATGATTACCGTTATTGTTATCTTAGTTCTTATGCGTAAAAGAAAGGTTGATTATGATACTTTGTTGAAACAAATGCATGAGAAATTGCTATGATACTTTCATGGAAACAAATGCATAATAGCCTTGTACATTAATGAAAGAGAAACTATGATGGGTTCTCAAAAAATAACTATGTGAAAAGAACACGTATGCAAAAGCATAGAAACAATAGTTTATTACGTGTATAAAGATATACCTATTGTGTTATATATTGTAAAGAGGAACATGGATTTGTAGAACTATTGGGTTAGATGATATGAAGAGAAATATGCATTAGTGTGAGTAAGGATTGTGGAAAGTAAAACAAGTATTTACTTGAACAAATGTACTAGTTATTTATTATGACATGCTTGATAATTGTTTGTGCACAACGTTGTTAGAAGAAGTGTGTTGTGATATACATTTACAATTCATGCACATGAGTAGGTGTTAAAGAATCACATTTAGAGGTTGATTATTGATTGATTAATATTGTATCTAATCTTGTTTCCAAAGCTTGTTGATGACAACAATGACAGGAAACGATGGCGGTTTGTGCCAAAGAAAAAATGATGTTTAACATTGTGGTAGGTGAATAACTAACAGTCCACGCTCATGAGTATGAGTTGTGGAATCGTACATGGATAGAACAATCGTGCCACAAAGATGTAGAGAGTGGTGATATGCAAGTAAAGGGTTTCCTGGAAAATGTAATAGCTTTTAGCTAGTTATGTGACATTTTAATGTTATTTCATTGTAATAGTTGATAACAATGGATAAGGGATAGAATCCCTTATTAACCATTGAGTGAGGGGTGAAAACCATCACGAGAGTTTAATAATAAGATTAAACGTTTGCTGGTTTTCACACTACGGGGTTTCCAGGTTGTATCAATGTTCAATGATGTGATTGCTTATTGTGTTAGTTTGATGACGTTGAATCCTTGATTATGTTGAGTCCTTATTTGAAGTGATAATCATAATGTCAAGTATGTGGTTAATTAATATGGTTAAGGAAATCATGAAATGGATGTAAGCTTCATCAAAAAATTTATGTTATTGGACGACAACAGTGATTGACAATGGTTATGAACTTACTGTCCTCTATTGAAATTTACTTTATGTTCTATGAACATCATATCCATTGGTTAATGAGGAATGTGGAGTTGTGATTTGGATAATTACTTGTGGGTAATTTGTGTAAAACATTTTAACTCCCTGCTTTTACATGTGAGGTTACCGGGGTACGTTACAAGTGGTATCAGAGCTAAAGGTTGTAGCACTGGTGCCTTTGGGAATCAGTAAGCGGAAAAGAAATTGAGATATGCCACCAGTGGGCATTAACTCAAGTATGAGTTTAACAATCAACATATTGATTTATGTAGTACACTACTTTTGACATGATATGTGTGATTCATGTTTATAGCTGCTTTGAGTAGTAAGTAATAAAGTTTGCTACATAACTATGTTCATGACATTGGATTCTTGATGAGGATAAAAGAAAATAAAACTTTTGTCACACTTATGAACAATATTGAACACCCATTAAGGAAAGTGACAATCAACTACCAACTTTTGCTTTGCAAATATGGCAATAATAATGATGCATTTAATGAACATGATTGAAGTTACAATGAACTAATTTTAATGAGTCAATGCATGAATGCAAAATATGGGGAATGTCCTTGGATATGATGATATAGTGTTTTAAAAAGACATTGTAAGAACCCCTTTAGACTTGAAAATAAACAATGAGTCGAGTAATGAGACATGACTATAATAACTAATTTTTTGATAAAGTCTTGTCATGGATGCATGAAGACGGTTGGTGGTTGTGATTGGTTAGTGTTGTATGACTAACTAATAGAACTTATATGCATTAATTGAATTGGATTTAAGATTATTACAATTCGTAAAAAAGTGATTACGGTAATTACTTCATGTATTGGTTTTTTTATGACAATATGCTATGGGAAATTGGAAATGTTTAGACTGTTAACTCAGCTATCATTGGCATTTACATAGTGATGAATATTTGCATATACTTTTATGCATGATAGTATTGTGCCTCAAACTAAAATGATTTGGGAAGTGAATACTTGTTAAATGATGCATATGTATAACTAATGTTGCGGATGGGATTAAGTAGTGGTAGCTTAATGGCAACAAGAAAACTCATCACGTAAAATGTTGCAATGTGAATTGCAATCATAAATTAGAAATTATAATGTTATATGATATGCATGATTGTGTTATTTGGAAAATCAGAATGCATACAAATGTATGTTAGTTATGTTTCCTATCAATATAGATGTTGTGGACCCATGTTGAGGGTTAAGTGTAAATGCATGGTGTACATGCATGTTTATTTTGTCAATGATAATGTCCATATGGATCATTATGTAAATTACTTTGGGAAAGAGTGATAAAAGAGAAATTTAACATGCCGAACAATTGTAAATAGTTTTGAAAGGATATAAGGCCTTGGGTTGACGGCGGTTACCTACTCGAAGGGGTTGATGGTACCTGCCTACCTGGATTTCATCTCCCTAGAGATCAATTATCTCAGTAAGGGAAAATAGTTTGCGAAGATGGTGAAGAGGGTAAAAAGCCTGAGGCAACTTTATTGATTTGGAAACTGTTAGAGGAGGCCCAAAATTCCTAATAGACAGGATGTTTTCAAAGGAATAGGCAGGATGCTACCAAGAGGAATCTTATATTGGACCCTATGTGGTCATTAGAATTCTTGAACTGGTTGGCCAGTGGAATTCCATGTTAGACCTCACAAGGTCTCTATCAAAGAAACTGTCTCGATGTGAAAATGAATCAATCTAGCTGTGGAAACCAATTCCCATGGGTTGGGAGGAGAATTCTTTAGCCTATTGTGGTTCTCATAGCTACAGAAATTAATTAGTCAGCTATATGTCATGTTAAAAATGAATTTTACATATAGTTGTGTAAAATACGTTATGCACATTTGACAGGAAATGAGCTTAGTGCTCAGTAAGGAGTTATTGGAAATTTTAATTCCTTTATTGTATTACTAATCTTGTGAACGTATTAGTAGGGGCTAAGACAATTTTCACTTGATGCAGTGATTGACTGTTTTGATGATTAGATAGCTAGGTGCTCTTTTGGTACTATTAGAAGTACTCTGTGGAAGTCTTTAGTGAGAGTTAATACAATGTGCTTGTGGAAAAATGATTTATCATGATTAGTGTTAGTACTCTTTCAGTACTTGTAGAAGTACTGCGAATTAAATATCATCTAACATTGCACAATTGATTTATAGTTATAAGTATTTCATTTGACTCAGAATATTGTGTTTAATGCAATTGAATTTGTTAGTCATACGTTACAGGATTACTTACCGTGGAGAGTTGATGGGTTGTCCAACCACTATTAAAATGCTTATGTGAAAGTGCTCATGATTTTCAAGAGTAGATGGTAAGTAATGGTAAGTTGACATAGAGATTTGTTTTCGTATATTATGAATTTGAATAAGGGCCAAGTGATGGAAATTGGAACTTGCATATTTTTGCAGTTATAAATGCTTATGACTATTGATTTTTTTCTTATGTTATAACATTACAATTTTTGTTTATTGTCATTTCTTGGAATGAAATCTTTGATTTTTAAAGAGGAAGGATCACTTTTTGTGTGGTTTAGATGGTTATATCACGAGTAAAATCTAAATTTCCAACAGGAGATGAACACCAAGGACAGTGTTCTTGTTGAGCGGGGGACTATGTAACATCCCTAAAATAACTCATGGTAAAATTGAAAAGTTACGAATTAGTTATAAAAACTAATTCTTGATATTCCTAAAATCTAAATGAAGATGAAATCAAGAAGGGAAGGCAATCTGAGGGACTCGGGAGGGTTTTGGTTCGTCATCTTATGCATGTCCTCCTGTTGGAGGTTGGCTCTGTGAACTTCGAAGGAATGCGTTCTTTCTATGGTTCTAGAACCATTATTTCATGTGGCAACTTTCCCTTTAGTTATATAAATTGATAATCCAACTCTTGCAGAGTTTTTCCTTTATTAATTGTAAGAGTTTTATGACTCTCTCACATTTTTACTTCAACATATTAATAACAGTGGTTTCATGCAATAGTTGGGGTTCTACGATGGTATTTGGGGTTGATACTAGGCATGCCAAGAGTTACTCATGTCCCTGTCATAGCTCTTTACTTCCATTTAATTCTTCGTTTAACTGATGGTGTTACCATGAAATCACCCATCCACTGGCACGCTAATGTAGTGGTCAAGAAAAGAGAGTTCCTTCTAGGGAAATATCATTGGCATTTGGTTTTCTGCCGCACAACCTGAAGAATAAATAGTGGTGGGTGACAATTCTGGTGAGGGTTTTCATAGCCGGCGGAAGCCCCTTCACCGAAGAGGGCAGGTGAAGGCTGCCATTGTTGCAGCTCTTATGTGCTCGTTATCTACTGTCACTTTAGGCATGACGTATTTTCTAAAAAAAAATCCCTCTCACACAGATTGTCTTTTTCATGCTTCGCACTCAATTTCCTCCTGAAATATTCGGAATGCATGATTTGGATGTCTCGCTGGTCTGTCCGCATTTTTGATAACTTGTTGGTGATACAACTGAAAAGATAATTTAATCTCTTCCATATATAGATATGGCCATTAATGTTCATGTTCTTTAAAGTAAATTACTTATTTTTGTGCACAAGTATTGCAAGGTATTGCAAAGTTTCCATGTGTTAAAATATTGCAGGGATACAAGTTCTCTTGAAAATATTTGTTGCTTAGTTTATGCACATAATCACAATAAAAGCTAAGTAGTTTTGTGATTTTCCTAAGAGTGTTAAAAGCTAAGTAGCTTTATTATTTCTTTGGGATAAATTACAGAAGGTTCTTGCTAAGTACCCAAGAGATCCTCTTGAGAAGAGATGTACGAGACACATAAAGTTCTTGAGGAGATTGTTGTTTTATATTTTCTTGGTAAAGAAACTAGAGTTTTTACTTGAATAACCTAAAGAGGGTTTTTACTTAAATAACCTTAGTATGGGTAATTTAATATATTACTACATGTAGAATAAGGTAATATATTCCTCTTGTAGAGAAAATGATTTACCGCATGTAGATAAATATTGATTATTATAGATACTTTCATGGTAGAGAAAATACATTGCTACATGTAGTTAAAGGTTGTTATTATTATATCTAGGAAAATATGGTTATCACATATGTTTGCAACATTAAAAGATAAGTAACATTTATTGTCTTCATATAACATGCATAAGTGTTTATGTAAGAAAAGATAGGCGGAATTCTCTTTTCTTAAAAAGGGATTTCATAGTCCTTTTCCTCGAAGTGAATATAGATTAAAGAGAGTAATTTGTGAAATATTCTCATGGGTAGAGAGTTTTCTTGAAAAACAATACTTAGTTATGAGAGGATATAATAACCTATGCATAGATGAAATGCACAGACATAAGTCATGGGAACCTTCTTTGAAAGAATATGCCTTCTTATGCATGAAAGATAAGTTAATGGTGTTAACCCCTTTGCAAGAGTTTACAAAAGTTACATGTTTGGTGAGTAAAAAGGTAAAGGATTTGATTGCTGCATATTGGGTAGTTTGATTCAATTGCATGGTTAAATGGATAAACAGTTACTGTTATTGTTATCTTAGTTCTTATGCATAAAAGAAAGGTTGATTATGATACTTTGTTGAGACAAATGCATGAGGACTTTTCTATGATACTTTCATGGAAACAAACAGATAATAGCTTTGTACATTAATGAAAGAGAAACTATGATGGGTTCTTGAAAAATAACTATGTGAAAAGAACACATATGCAAAAGCATAGAAACAATAGTTTATTACATGTATGAAGACATAACTATTGTGTTATATATTGTAAAGAGGAACATGGATTTGTAAAACTATTGGGTTAGATCATATGAAGAGAAATATGCATTAGCCTGAGTAAGGATTGTGGAAAGTAAAACAAGTATTTACTTGAATAAATGTACTAGTTATTTATTATGACATGCTTGATAATTGTTTGTGCACAACGTTGTTATAAGAAACATGTTGTGATATACATTTACAATTCATGCACATGAGTAGGTGTTAAAGGATCACCTTGATAGGCTGATTATTAATTGATTAATATTGTATCTAATCTTGTTGCCAAAGCTTTTTGACGACAATAATGACAGGAAACAATAGCGGTTTGTGCCAAAGAAAAAATGATATTTAACATTGTAGTAGGTGAAGAAGTAATGGTCCACGCTCATGAGTACAAGTTGCGGAATCGTACATCGAAAGAACAATCACGTCACAAAGATGTAGAGAGTGGTGATATGTAGGTAAAGGGTTTCTTGGAAAATGTAATAGCTTTTAGTTATTTATGTGACATTTTAATGATATTTCATTGTATTAATTGATAAAAATGGATAAGGGTAGAATCGCTTATGAGCCATTGAGTGAGGGGTGAAAACCCTCACGAGCATTTAATAATAATATTAAACATTTGCTCGATTTCACCCTACGGGGTTTCCAGGGTATATCGATGTTCAAAGATGTGATTGCTTATTGTGTCAGTTTGATGATGTTGAATCCTTGATTATGTTGAGTCCTTATTTGATGTCATAATCATAATGTCAAGTATGTGGTTAATTAATGTGGTTAAGGAAATCATGAAATGGATGTAAGGTTCATCAGACAATTTATGTTATTGGACTACAACAGTGGTTGACAATGGTTATGCTACTTACTTTCCTCTATTGAAATTTACTTTATGTTCTATGAACATCATATCTAATGGTTAATGAGGAATGTGGAGTTGTCATTTGGATAATTACTTTTGGGTACCTAATTTGTGTAAAAAAGTCTAACTTCGTGCTTTTACATGTGAGGTTACCAAGGTACGTTACACTTAGCTTTCTTGGAATTCGCCTAACTCTTTAACACATAACCCTTCCTCTTTCTTTTCCTCCTTTCGTCTCTGGTACCAATGCCCTCTTGATTTCCTTTCCTTGAGAATAAATCTTCAAGTAAGTAGTTAGGGATAGGCAACTGTCTATCCTAACTACCTGAGATGTAAGGACCATATGATTGTCATTGTCAAGATATTTTCCTCATGTAAAACTTTAATCAACTTAATAAATTTATAAACTTAAATAGTAAGGTTAATTTTTTTTACTGCAGTAATTAAATATTTACAATTACTAAGGGACATCATAGAAAATTAATAGAAAAACTATATCTAAAAAAAGACCCGAATGTAAAATAGTGAAACTATTAAAAATTTTAACATAATATTTTATTTTGCAATTGTTTTATATGATATATAATAATATATGATATACATATAATTGTTTTCTATAATATATACATATTTTTTGAAACAATTTATGATATATACAATATTTGAATTAAATTTTTTTACACAACATGTGATTGAGCCATTTTATCTATGGACTACTTTGTCCACGTTAAAATAATTGTTTTTGTTATTTTTAAGTAAGATTAAATATTGCTTAACGCTCCATATTAAAATATTTTATTCATAAACCACATTGAATTTTTATTACTATTATAAATAGTTTTGAATGTGATATATTCATTTTATACTAAAAATAAATGAATTACACATCTCTCTTATTATTTTCATTAAGAAGTACATGATGTTTTATTTTGTTTTTTACCCTTTAATTACTTTTCCTTGGGATATTGAATATGTTATTATATAAAAATTTAAACATCTTTCATATATTATATATATTTGAATTGATATCACATAAATTTAGTTAATTGTAGATCTTTCAAATAGTTTATTTAATTTTGCGTTGAAAATTTTTTAAAAAGTATAGTTTAAGGATCTTAAGTCCTTTTTTACTTGTAATTACTTTATTTTTTAATTACTTTTACTAAAAACTAATAAAATATGCTATTCATTTTATTTTTAATTCAGTGACATTGTTTCTATTAAAGAAAAATTTTATTTTTATTTTAAGAAGGACACATGTTAACTCCACATGTGAAATCAAACATTCCCTCATACTAGACTATAGAATACATCTCTCCTTGCAATTAATTAAAATTTATAAGTAGTTAGTTAAGTAGGATTTATTGATAAATTGTTAAATTAAAAAAAAATCCAAAAAATAATTAATTACTTATTATTGGTAAATTAATTTGTTAATCTTATCAATTGATCTTTTAATTAATGATTTAAGTGGTAAAGTAATTGATATTAAAAAATATTATTGCTAGCTATTAATGTTACAAATGTTAGTTTTAAAAATATTATTTAAAATAGTAATAATTAGATTTAATATTATATTAATTTTATTATTTTATAATATTAATATTTACGTTAAGTGTTATTATTTTTGTATATTAATATTATTAAGTTTTAGTATTATCTTAATACTGTAATGTTAATGTGATATTGATAGTGTGTTATTATTTAATAAAAGTATAGATTGGTCCATTAATCCTTTAAAAATAAATTAATTAGTTTTATTTATAATATAATTCTAATTGTATTTATGTAATAATTGTTGATTAAAAAATCCATTAATTGATTAGTTAAATATTATAATTAACTTAATATTGTTTATGTTAATGATATAATATTATTATAAAATATTATTCTATTAATTTATTTTTTTATTTAATTAATGGTTTTAATAAATTATTATTTAAATATAATATTAATTTTAATTTATTTAAATGTAAAAGGCTATTTGAAAATTATTTATTATCTATAGTATTTAGTGTTAACTAAGCTGTAATTAGTAATTATACCGATATCAATATTGAATAGTATAGAAATTTAGTTAATTGATGGTCCATAAACATTAAAAACTATTTTGGCCATAAATGAGTTTTATGTTTTTGAGATTAATTAGTTAATAATATTAATGAATTTAAATTTACTATAACAATATTGTTAATAATATTATTAGCATTTTCCTGAATGAGGTGTTTACGATGCAATAGAGGGCGGGGAGCGGGAAGCTACCACTACCCCACCTCGTCAAGCGGCTAGGGGACATGGAAGCATTCCCCCATAAAGCATTTTATGGTGCTATTGATCCGAAGGTGTTGCCTCATGTGAACCTATTGTAATTCACCTAAATTGATGACTATTCATTACCATTGTATTAAATGCCTATCATTATGCTAGGTTGCTTGTGAGGCCTCTCCTCATGTGATGATCATTCCCACTCTAGTGCAGTTTATGGTGCTCTCCTTCCTAGTGCAATTCATATTTCGAGTTGTTGGGTACCAAAGCCCCTTGTCTGCAACTCTTTTAATAGCTTTTGCTGATATGAATTGGGGTCGTTGACTAGACACCTCCTCGAGCCCTAACCAAGTCTTGATCTTATGTTATTTATATACAATTATATCTCTAAAATAAACAATTCGTCCCTCCCCAACTAGAGTTTCAGTACCATTTACCAATTATTAGTATGGAGCATAGGACTGGCCCATCTATTTCCCTCTCTTCACAGGTTCGATCTTGATGGTGTTGCCTTCAATTTTGGCTCAACATGCATGTTAGATGAAGGTCTATATGGCTGTTGAACACCTTTAGCAAGAGCACTCTCAGTAAATTCTGGTTTGAATAGCCCCCCACGTCTGATCATTGTCTCTACATATAAATTATTTTCTAGTATCTCCTTAACTAGCATTCATGTTGGGCTCTCTTCTCACACTTCTTAGATTGCATTTATGTTTTCGTGCTCTCTCTTGCTAGTTTGTCTCTCGCGGCTATACACTTTTTTCTATTGGTTTTTTGGTGGGATTTGTGCTTTCCTCTTCACTCCATCCTAAGATGGCTCATCTTTTCCATGGATCATTGATTGTTCTCTCCCTCACTATATCCTGATTTCCTCTATCATCTGGGCACGTTTATGTTTCACTTCTACACGTGGTCCCTCTTTGTGACTACCTCTTGTACTCTTTTCCTACAGACAATTTTCTCTTGAATCTTTGTTGGTCCTCATACTATGTACCATCATCATGCACATGTTCACTAATGAGAAATATACTACAAAGAATGGGCCTCTTAGGGACACTCACGTATCCAACATCACTTGGAAGAAACAACTACCAAGATTCAATATCACCTCGAGCCCCATCTAGGAGGAGCTCGCCCTTATATTGGTATTAGCTTTCAGGCATATAGGTTGTTATTGAACTACAATATTAGGTGTCAGATGTTGTACACATGCACGACCATTTCAACCAATGCATGCAGACCATCAACTTATATTATCATTTGAAGTTTCTCCTTTATAGAATCTTAATGGAACAGTTCGAGAATCAAGCATACAACCTACACTCTCTAGAGAATTTTCACTGTTATATCAGGAACCTACATCACATAGAACAACACCTTGGTACCCCCCCCCCCCAAGCAGGAAGCACAACCAACAACAATTAGGACCCCATTCAACTTGTAATTACAAACTCTTATTCCTCTACTTTGTCTTATGTTATGCTCATGCATGGTCTGTTTTCCAGTATCATAGTGTATCCTAAAGGCCAATCTACCCAATTTTTCAATATATGTATAATTTTTTTGGTTTTTTCAGAACACTATGCTATTATATCCCTCCCTCTACGGAGAATGAACTTTCAGCTATGGTCTAATCTTCCTAGTGAAAGACTAATCTATAGTATCTAGCATATCCATGTACAATCTGATTCAGAAGGAAATTTGTATTTAAATAATAATAATAATTTTATTACTAATGATGTTATTACCCTAAATTTTTTGTTAGGGTTGTTAATTAATATTTTTTTAATAGGTAAGGACCTATTGTAATATTTATAGTAATAATATTATTCGAAAAAAATAGTCATTTGATAGGTTTAGTTGACAATATTAATAAAGTTGTTTAAACTTCAATGAATGTGACCCTCCATGTGAGCCATCCTAGATTGCACTAGTCCAAATTCTCTTCATTTCACCTTTGTTCTCTCCAAAGACTCCTCTTTCATGCATTTCCCACATATTTTGTTGCAAGTTCATGAAATTAGTGATATCATTATCGTCATTTTGTCAAACCTAGTTAAGTTGCACTAGTGAACTATGAAACTATTGAATGATATTAAAATTTTCATTTGATGAGGGAGTATTTCTAGCCGAAGGGAGGATGTGGGGAAATGGATGATCCAATGTTTGACTTTATCATTGTTCTTGTTGTTGCTGATGATGCTCGAATCTTCTCATTTCCAACCCACAACTCGCCTTGCCTCTTGGAGAGTTCATGCTTTTCTTCACACCTGACTCTTCTTGACTCCAAAAAATCCCCTTTTCTTAAACACACATTACCCTAGCTAAGCAGAAAAGTGTACACCCACGATTTGGAGATTGTTCTGACTATCCATGACTCCCACCATGCACTATAAGAAAGAAATAGATTTTTATTAATCACTGCAAAGATATGCAAAGTAGGTACCAAAGCAACATCCCTGACACAGTTCA
>APFE031666908.1:264406-327920 GCA_000404065.3 Pinus taeda
CCCCCAACTAATCACACTAAACAAAGCAAAATTATACGCATGAAAGAAGGAAATCAAGATGAATGACACTCTTCTAAAGAAGCAATCCATCCCCAGCCCATGCCTACCATTCGGGCACTGAAGGGTGGGTCTAAACACCTGCAGGAGCCAATCAAGATAACCCCAGTTTTCTAGATCCTATAGAGAGGGCACCTTGAGACACCCTTTTCCAAACCAAACCTCTAAAACACCACACGCAACTTTTCAAAGTCTAAACAACAAAAAGAAAAAACCAACACAAAGAAAGAAACAAGATAAATATTCTTATACCTAGTATATATTACCGAGAGAATCTATGCAAAAATCCCTACATAGTTAAAATAGCAATGTAACCTAGTGAATTCATAGTGACTCTCTCATCTTTCCTCACAATGTTAAATTACTCGTTGTATAGAGCCTCCTACTTCCTCAACTTTACAAGACGTAAATCACCCCAGAATCCCCTCTACTCTCATACACTCATACTTAGACTCTGCACCTTGGAGAAACCTCCATGAACGATTCTAGAAAAATCCCAATTAACATTATTGCCCATAAATTCCCCTGGGTACATAACTGCCACCATAAGAAACATTAGTCACACATCAGGTACACTAACAACACATCTATTTCAAGTGCCATTAATTAGTAATCTTTAAAGACTAGACTCCACATGTGTGACTACATGTGTCCCACCTACCAAATGGTCACTCTTCCCAAGTCAAGAGTGGGTCATACACTAGTAGAAAATGATGAAATTAGTGACTAGGTGATTAAAAAAGTTAGTCACCACAATTATTTCAAGTGAATTACTACTAAATTTGAGCAATTTTAAGTGACTGAACTAAAAATGACTAACTTAAATGACTAATTTAGTTTAGGGATAAAATATATGACTAGATAATAAGTGACCAAACTAAAAGTGACTAACTAAAATTACTGATTTAGTCCCAGACTAAAATATATGACCCAATAATAAGTGACAAAATTAATAATGATTAATATAAACAACACATATGCAAACTTTATAGGTGTAGAGTCTCCATTGGTGTGTGTGAGGGAACATGTTTGATATCTTATAATTGGTTTCCCTTGATCACCAAAGAGACTTAGGCTATGAGTGGATTGGCCAAGAAATCATCATAATTTGTTCCTTTTGACTTTTTGGGAAATCTCAAGTTAAAGTCCAACTAATGCGAATAGATTGTCTCAAAGGTGTTTGCTAGGGTTTTTAAACAAGGTCACTAGATCCCAATGCAACATAGGTGCCTTGGATTAGTTGAAATGTAATATACCCCACGTGGCACAGAATGAGTGATTGATAAATACTAGTTAGAGGACTTAAACAAAATTAATCATAGAGGTGAAAACTATAATTGAAGAAAGAACAACACACATGTGATAATTCACACTAGAATTCGTCCTCTCACAATTAAGAGTTTATGAATAAAATGTTAATTCTTTGAGCAAGCCAATGAAACCAACACTACTAAACCAACATAGAAGTTTCTATTAAAATTATTAACCACAACATATATTAACATACTCAATATCGTTGTCAATATATATTATATTATATATATAATATATATATATATATAGGGGTCTTCTCAATGGTTGTGATGGCCACCATATTTCACTCTAATTTAATTTTTAACAATTCTATATATAAATGTACATAAAATAAAATAAAATGTGAATAAACACTTAAATCTAAGAAATTGATATTTTTTACTATTACAATATGGTGTTAGTGAAACTACCACAAAGCCATATTTGTTTCCTTCCCTCCTATTTTTTAGTGATCGCAAATTTATTTTATTTTTAATTTTAAATTTTTCTCTACACATTTGCATTTATTTTTCATTCTAAATTCACTTCTGCACAATTACATTTATGTTTGATTTTTAATTTTCCTCTGCACACCTAGAGAGGTCTAGGATGGTCACTGCCATCATGTGTAGGCCGATCACTGCCATCAAGCAATTTGGTGGGTTGTTCTAACAATAAGGGATAGCTATGGCATATTTTAAGGTGGTTGGACTCGGACAACATAGGCTGCAAGGGAGAATGGAACTTGTGACCTGTTGAAAGAGAGGAAAAACTCATTTCTAAGCTTTGGAAGGCCTGATCATTGCAAATTCGTGTGTTCCCATTTCAAACTTTACATGATAACATTTACAAATACTTCTGAACTACTTGGTAGTTGGTTTTACTTATCCATGGGTGTTTTGGTTTTTCTGTAATGGGTATTTTAATTTTTTGGCTGGTAGTGGATGCTCTTTGCTCTTTCAATTTCCCTCTACACATCCAGAGAGGTGTAGGTTGATCACTACCATTAAGTGATTTGGTGGGTTTTTCGAACAATAAGGGATAACTATGGCATCTTTAAAGGTGTTTGGACTCGGACATTATAGACTCCACGCGAGAATGGAACTTAGTACCTATTGAAAGAGCGACAAAACTCATTTCTCAACCATAATTTCACTCTACATATATTACTATGCATGTATGGCTTTGTGAGGACGTGTTTTGCTTATGTGCTTACATTTTGTTGGCTATGCTTAATGCTTCCAGCTATGATTTTAGTTATGCTCTATTGTAGTAAATAAATTCTCATATTCAGCTAGGTTTGTTCATTGCTTCAAGTTGTGAATTAGGTGTCACTTAAGAAACTAGTGGGGGAACCTTTCAGGTTGTTGATAAATCAGAATTACCTCTCAAGATAGAGCTGACATTCAATTTCTGCACCAACAAAAAGAGGTTTTTGCTTATCAGAGTTGATACCACCTAAATGTCCTTCGGTTGTTTTTTGTGGAATTACCAATGGTTTAGGGCCAGTTGTTCTTGGAAAATTTTCAATATTGTTCACTTGCGCAAGTGGGGGATGGCAGCCCTTTGTTCGAAGGAATCTAAAAAGGAAAACTTTCACTCGGATCAGGTATATGCTCTCCACTAATGATTTCCATATTTCTATTTACATTCTCAGCACTGACGTTGTATAATCCTTTGAGGGTTTTATTAATATCCTTGTGCTATTCAAATTTCATCTTGTCAATTTGATGCCTGTAGCATGAACTCTATTTATGTTCTGTCAAGTCAGTATCAGAGGGATCACGATGCATTTTTGCAATCGCAAGGAAACCGTTTGAATTCCCAAGAGAGCCATTGAAATCATGTCACTAACTCCTTTCATTAGTTGATTTTCTATGGCACACATATCGTCATTTGACCAATACTCTACTACCTTGAGTTCCATATCTTCAATGGGAATCTCATCATGCTTCTCAAGGGCACACAAGATTTGTTTGTGTTAAATGCCAATGGGTTTTGATTGGCCTTTCAATGTAGGATTGGTTTAAAACTACTTATCTGCTTGACCAAGGATTTTTTGTCTAGTCATTTTTCTATGCAAGGAAACATACCTTGTATAACCCAAATCTTTCAGGTCTATATCATACAATTTAGGCCAAAGATGGCCATGGGTTGTATATATATTGTTCCTTCTGCATGGCTACAATCTACCTAGTCTTGGGTAACATTAAAACGTGTGGGAGAGCTAGAAATTTTGTTACGCATCTTAAAGAATGTTATGTTAGAGCGAATACTAGAATTTGAAACTGAGATTTTGTCTACACTAAAGTCGAGATTGTGATGTGAAATAATGAATTTATTTTCTTTAAGGGGTAGAGCAAGATCTCCATTTTCATGTAGGATTTGTTGTTTTTCTGGGACAATAGGTATCCCATAATTGAGGCCTATACATTGGGATTGCTTGTTGGCTTTAACACATTCAAGGAAAATAGCAAGACCTATTTCTTTCCTTTCATCCTCTAAAACCTATTCCTTACCTTTATGTGGAAAAGCAATTGTATCATTATCCTAATGGTCATCATTTGAAAATGTGAAGACAAAATCCCTTCCATGAGTTGGACACACAATACTTATCTGAATCATATGGCTTGGAAATCATTACCCCGCCAAAACTGAAATTACATGGTGGCTCATAGTTTGGTTGATCTTGTCAATCTTCAAAGGAATTATTAAATTTCAAGGATTGGGAACATCCTTCAATTGGTGTTTCATATTCTGCTACAGGGCTGCAACCAAGATCCTTAATAATATGGATCACAAGAGTGGCATCTTTGGTTTTTATCATCTATCCCCTATTCCTCATTCCAACCATTGAAAATTTTCCATTTATTTATCAAGAATTGTGTCAGTTATCATGCTCAAAAACTCCCCACATATTGTCCTATCATCAAGAATGATCAAGTCAGAAGTTCATGTCTGCGCTTTTTGTATGTCTTCAATGTTTTCTTCAACAATAGCTTCATCACCAACCTCATTTTTTGCACAAGTTAAGTTTTCTTTGTCAGAGGTATCTTCTTATAGATCTCCCCATTCTTCTTTTGCTATGTCGAGCTCTAGTTCTTCCCTAGACAAGATGGAGGGCTGATCCAACCCTAAAAATTCTTATTGTCATTCTTCAGTTGTACAACAACACACAATGAGTTCAATGCCTTCTGTGTTTTAGCAAGTTCCAGGACAAGTGCGTGCATCGGGTCACTTTCACAATTTTGGAAAATAGTGTCAAATTCATTTGTTTATTCAACAAAGTCCAATTAAAAAAATTTACATCACAATAGTATTTAACTAACGGATCACACAACTTCCCATCTTCTTCAATGCTCTCTTCAAGTGCTTTGTGACTTTCTGCATCAAAACCTCATGATATCTAATTATCTTGATCAATCTGAGGTGGAACAAGAAGGGCTTCTTCTTGTGGACCCATTCTCAAGTCCTGAAAGGTATCTTCATATCTTTGAAATTTGGGAGCCCAATGTGGTACATTTGTCCTCATCTTGGTGCTACCTATATCGAGCATGGAATACACACACACACACAACAATATATATTTCCCAGCTTGTCCCTGTAAACTTGCCCAAAAATATTGCTGGCAAATGGTTGTTCCTCTTGGTGGGATGCTGTGATTTTTTTGATTCATGAAAATATTTTTATTACCAAAAGTGTTGCCTTTTGAACCAATTCTAGGTCCCTATTGGATTGGGCTGAGCGTTAGACATTGTGTAATACTCTTCATGGGTGAAATATTGTATGTGAGTTTGGAAACCTTTAACATAACAATTTATGAGTTTCATTGGAAGTTGTGATATTTTTCAATGCATGATCTCCTCCAATATAAGTTACTGCCATGGAAATTTTAGAACCAACATCATCAAAATATTTTGGCTTAAGGTAGAATGGATGTTCCTCCTAGTAAGTGTGTTATCACAGGTAGTCTGAAAGAGACTATTTGGGCAAAGATGAGCATCTATACTTCCTTGGATTTGGCTCAAATTGGTGTAAGAAAGTTCCAAATTTATGCATTGATGATTTTGAGCATACATGTGTTGTTACCTGTAGCTATTGTTGGTTTTCCTTATGCTATTGGTGCTACAAAAATATACTATCAAATCTTTCGCCAACATTTTTGTTGCTAGTGCTAAATCTGTTGTTGTTGGTTTATCCGATCATCAGTGATGTCCTCTTGCTTTTATTAATGGATGTTGTTGGCACCTATAAATGTGATAATCTTGATGAAATTAACATGAATCTATGCTAGTAAATATTAAAAATGATGAAAGCCATGTGATACTCTTGATTTTTCTAATGTACAAAAATCTAGATATTGTGAGGATGAAAAATATTTCTAAATTGATTTCAACTTTTGAAATCTTGTCTGATGAGTGTTGCTAACATCAAATTATTTTTCTTTTTATAAAATGGAATCGAAGATGAATCTTTGTCCCGGAAAATGACACTTGTTGTTGGTATAAAAGGGACTGGTTTTTCTTCAAGTGGAAAAACTGTTTATGAAAATTGTTGGGAATTACATGAGTGCTTATATTTTTATCTTGTAACAACGGGAATGATTTATTTATAACATAATCAAAATTGACCATATGAGAGAGAGAGAGAGAGAGGAGAGAGAATCACATGAAAATTTTCATGTGTTCCATATTTAAAAGGAAGACAGCTGAAATGTTTCTCCATGGTTTGTGACCTCTCTAAATAAGAACTGTTATATGGGCTTAGTTTGGTTTCTTTCTTTTACTTTGAATCACAAGGTAGTAAACAGTGTATAAGTAACAATACATGTAGTCTGATGCCACTATAAAATGGTTTTAAACATTATCATTGATAGGCATTTTGGACCTTCCATTGAAGGTGATCTATATTTTTCTTTGCACCACTTGTTACAAGTATAGGAAGCTACGTAAGTAGACACAAACTAGTGCAATTATACAAGTAGCTATGTAGAAAATTCAATTACACAATGTCAACGGTAGTCATCCCAGTTTTGAATAATACCCCACAATCAGTTGGATAGAACTTGCAACATGCCTTTACCACCTTTGACTACTTTTTGAGCACATGGTTGTGTCTAGATACTTGTTAGTTTAATTTCCAAGTTCTATTTGTTTGGTATTAAGAATAAAAAAATAAAAAAAAGGTAGAGGAGAATTTACCCTATTCTTTTAACTGCACAATAAGATTTCGGTAAAATAGTAACCATCCCTGGTTAGATAAGGGGGTTTGTTACAATGTTTCCATACGCTGTATAAGACAACATTTACAGGATATGTAATAGCTTGCAACTAATATGTTTTTTGGACATCTGTAGTGTTGCATCAGATCTGGAATTTACAGCTCCATTGCTTCTAGGTTCTGAATTTCAACTTCATACTATAACTATATTTCTCTTTTATTTTTATTGTCATTTTGTGTCTAAAGATTATTTTGTAGTATATATAGTAATATTTATGCTTGCCTAGTTTAATATTTTTCATTATGTCAATGTCATCATAATTCAGCCCCATCAGAATCTAGAAGATCACCAGAATTTTGAAATTTCTAACAAATCTCGTTAGGTCTCCCTACGTTGGGATTCCACAAGCCTTTATATTTTTGTGCTTTTCTTCTCTCTTCAGTTTAATCTTCGCACTAAATTGTGAAATATGTTATCTGATTTTCTCCTGTTTTCAGTCCCTTTCCCCCAATTGGACCTTGAAGCATGTCAATCATATAATAGAAAATTGATATCTATAACTCAACAATGTATACAATTAAGGTGATTTCTGACTTGAAGCATTTAGAAGATATTTCTAATTTAGAGGCTCTTCCTGGTTGCAGATTCCTCTTCTCATTCACTTGATTTTTGGAATGGCTCTAGCATCAAATACTTGGGTGGTGTGATTCACAACACAGAGGAAACACATTTGTATAGCCGTGAAAGGTAACAGAAAACAGAACTGCAATTATATGAAATTTCATATTCCTAACTTTTTATTTTACAAAGTGTCTAGAAAATTTCAAAATATACATTTGAAAATTTCCAAGGTGAAAAATGTATCTTAACTCTATTGAGTATGGCACAACCTATGATATGAAGGGAAATATCTTCATGTGTGACATGGGCAAGGCTACTAAATAGTTTTTTACCTAGATGTGATAGCTTACATCTGTGGTATGTGGTTGGGAGCTAAATTAGCATGAAAACTATCACACACATAACTGCAAATCTGTCATATTCTGATAGTAGAAAGCCTATGAGTTAGAGCAGCAAGTAAGGCATCTGAAATGAGCTTAGTGTTCTAACTACCGAACTTGCTTCTATGACTTCGTCAATCTATGCATTTGAGAGTTTGTATTTTTCCAATAATAATATGTTCCCTAACTGTAAACTGCTTCCAACTAATTACAAAAGCATTTGTCTAATGTAAAAATTGAAAGGAAAGTATGGGGAGAACCACCTTTTGGGAGAGGTCTACATGACAAAGAAAATCTCACCAGAAACCTCAGTCTGCCATGACTTTTGTTTTCCTTTGAACTCTACCTTTAGGCATTGTCTAATGAGAATGCTTAGTGTTCTTGTGCATCTCAGGTATTCCCATCTTATTATGAATAAAGCGTAACCGGATTTTTCATGGTTTTGATATTCTCCTTGTCACTTTCAGACCAAAACTTCGTAAGGATATGGATTGAGGAAAGGCAAAAGAACTTCATTCCAGTTCTACTATTATGTATATACAAGGAGTAACTATTGTGATTTAACCATGATTAAACAACATGATAATTTTGATGTGGATTATATTTTTATTGTGTTTGTTTTAACTGTTAATCATATTAGAGGATTTTAAAGTTTATTTTCAAATATTTCTTTTATTTTTAATTTTTCCTGTTGGTGTGGCACTATATTCTATTCAACAGGATGAAAATCCAGAACCAAGATTTTTATCATCTCAGCTTCATATATCTATTCCACAGGGTATTTTTCTGCAAACAGTCAGGATCCAATAATCTACAACCACAACTATCTACATCTGGCAAAAGAGTAGGACACGAAGTACATGATTTTTTTAGCAAGCGCATTTATCTCAGCAACAGTATCAACAGGATAAAGTGAATTGTTATGTTATGAACAATAATGCTTGGCTAGATGACAACTAGAACAATAAGTCCCGCCACATACAACAATCATCATATAACACTGAGCCAAGTAGAAAAAACATTCCTTTTCAAGCTAACAATGCCCGTGATAATTCAATATTTGAGCATTCTCAAAACAATTACATATTCTCATATGTAATGCTTTCATTCATGCCAACAGACACACGGCCTGGTGATGGGTGACATCTCGCATGGAGTTAGGTGTTAGAAGTCCTCAAGAAGGTCCAAACAATAATGTCATGAAAATTCAATCAAGGGACCAACCTTTGATTCTTGATAGGCTAGTGAACGAGTCTTCAGCTGGATATATCACATCAAATCAAGAAAATTCAGCTGGAGATGGTGGAACATCGTAGCAAAATCAGTCAAGCAAGAGAAGATTAGCAGGGCCTGATATACAATAGGGACACATTGTTGGTCAAGGCTAAATCATAGTAGGAAAAATTTAGAAGGGGTGGAACATGTGGAAGCTCAGGTTAACTATGATTTTCTTGGAAGTCATCTTCTCTTGAAAGGTCAGCTTCAAGCAGGTCCACAATTCCATGGTACAAGGTTGCAACCACGATTAGAGGAGAAGCTATGGAAACAATTTTCATATTAAAATCATGTGCAAGATCTATAGAGACAACAAAAAATTATGTAGCTAGAGTTGCTTGCTCGACAACAGTAGGCTCAAGATCTAGAGCAACAAGCAAGGCAACTACAGTCCCAATAGTTAAGGCAGCAAGCAAGACAGGCACAAGCCGAGCTGTTAGATAAACAGGTAATATGGCAGTAAGTCTAGCAGATCATTTAGCAAGCTCAATGGATACAAGCCCAACAGTTAGAGCATCAAGCTCGACAATAGCTAGCCCAGTAGTTAGATCATCAAGCTTGTCAACAACAATTCCAACAGTTACAACAACAAGCTCAACAACAGCAAGCCCAATAGTTAGAGCATGCTCAACATTAGCAATCCCTACAGTTAGAGGATGCTCGACAACATCAAGACCAACTCTTAAAGTAGTATGTATGACACCAGTTGGAGAAGCATGCTCAATAACAACAAGCAAAACAGTTAGAACAACACTCTAGGAAACAAAAACTGCATCTTCTTGCTAGTGACAAACAAAGTCTAGGGAACCAATTTTCAAAATCACCCTATCATTCTTTAATGCATAATGTGTCTAAATTTATGCATTTGGGTGACTTGATGTCTCAGATGGCCATTGAAAGTAATAACCCATCACTCTTACTAGGTAATATTCACCAGTTTAATGTTGGAAATATGAATGGGATGTTAAATTGTTCACCCTCTCTTCTGGGTTTATCTACTAAATCATTATTATCCCAAGATCCATATTTAACATTATAGGCGATGAAATCCAATGGGTCACATCTAGATCCATATGTTTATGGTTCCTCAACTAGTACCATGAGGGATGTAGTTGGCCAGCCACCGAACTTGTATCCCACTTCACAGGTAGCAGTGCAAGAACTGACAGATATACCAAATAATATTCCTTCAACTTTCAATCATCAAGTAGGAAAACAAGTTGTTTATACTCCAATATTAGGATCTTCTGTGTTGGGTAATTATCACACAAGTTCATTAGAGCCAATATCTGTTGAAAATGACGAGAAACAAAAACACTTAACAAATCCTTATTGAAGCAGAGCTTTCCATCAAATTTTACACAACCATTTGAGACTCCTTAGGGAATAAGCAATTTCCCCTAAGCTACCGCTATTCCAAGAAATTCCCAAGTGCAGGACTTCCATTTGAACCAGCAACATAGAAGTATGTTTGAAGATATACGACAAGAGGAAAAAATTTTAGGAGGGACCTTCCCAAGTGTTAGTTAATTCAAATGCACCTTTTAAAAGTGGTTTTACAATTCTCAACCGATTTGTTGGCACTCAGTACATTCTTCTCAAGTTTTAACTAGTTATGATTCTAGGATTCAGAACATGAATGTAGGGTAGCATGTGCATCACAGTTCTTATCAAATGGGAAATGCTAATATTTTTGGCAGACTAGTATCTAAGTTGCAGGGAACCTAGAGTGCGCTTATGCACTCAGTTGTTGCTGAGTCACCATCTAGTCAAGCCGATCAAGATAATTTGAGTAGCTTGAGTTTACAAAAAACAGAGCCAACTTTTGATGATTACCCACCATTGCAGTCTAATCCAAAACAACAAAGCTTTTAGAGTGAACAAAATGTTCCAGTGTCAAACACAATGAATGGGAGATCTTTCAATCTCTTGAATAGTGTAAATTCCTAGCCTGGAATTCAGATTGTTCAAGGTTTGCAACAGTCTAGTTTGGAAGTAGGATGTCACCTTGAACATGAAAAGATCCAACATAATAATCAAATTAAGTTACCACCATGGTCCTTCTCCCAATTTCTTCAAGAAATACCCAAGAAAGCTGGTGGAATGCAAGAAAAGACTCTTTATCAACCTTCTGAAAACAATCACAATATTCACTCTCACACTAATTTTGATGACCAACAACATAATTCTTGGAAAGGTCAGGATATTGAAAAATTTCCTCCTGATGGTAGGGTATCTTCCCACTATATTAATTTTGATGGGAGGCAACAATATAACTCATTAGGGGACCAAGGTAAAGTCTAAATCTAACAGAATATTTCATGCTATGTCCAAGGAGCAGAGTTATTGGAGAAAAAGTGAACCACAAGGATCTAAACATAATAAGCTTTTAGTAAATACCAAAAAATGGCATGACAAGAATGAAAATGACAATATCACACATTTAGAACTAGAGAAACTGGGTAGTCATGTGAAAAAAGTTGAGGATCAAACATATCACAGAAGAAATCACACAATCGTGTCATTCCAGCATCAGGATCCAAACATTAATTCAAGCTAGAATGGGCAGATAATATAACGAGAAGGTTTTCACATGGGTAGATTTACTAGGAACCCTAATGTAGATAATGAAGAGAGAAATGTAGAAAAGTATGAGCAAGCAATAGAAAGCAACTAACAGTTGAATTCTAACAATGTTATTTGGGACTCTTGTGCCAAAAAAAGATGCGTTGGGAACACCTTGGTCTGTCAGGAGGGCAATAGTTCAAAAGTCATATATACATTTCCCAATCTATGACAATTATCAGAGATATACAAATGATATAAATAGGTCACAATACAGTCAAAATGATTGCACAAGTGTTGGTCAGATAACAGGCAAGGGGAATTCTAATCAGGGTGCAAAATCTGGAAGTGATTACATTGGGAAAATTCCTTAAAGGGAAGATGATTTGCAATCTTAAAGTAATATGAATCACTGGGAGCTAAGTAAAATGAGTACTGGTTTAGGTGAAAGTTTTGGAAATGATATGCTAAGAATTCCCCCTAGGCACTTGCTTGAGAAGGCATTAGGAATGGATTCAATCAACCTGTGGCATGCAGAAAGTGTTAAACAAGACTTATTTTACTTAGGTCCCAATGATTGAGTACTCGTTATGGTGAAAGTTTTGGAAATGATATGTTGAGAATGCCCCCTAGGCACATGCTCCAAAAGGCAGTAGGAATGGATTCAATGAACCAGTGGCATGCATAAAGTGTTAAACAAGACTCATTTCTAAGAGGAATAATGGAGATGGATTCTCAACGGAAAAAGGCTCTTTCAAAAGTATACTTTATGTGTTCAAAGGCGGTTAGAACAGGCTCACAAAATAGTACTATGAATGCAGGAGAGGTATTAAATTTATTCACTTTATTTGGACTTGAAAGAAATATCTAATCTATGAATATTGTGGATCCTTGTAATAAGTTGATTTTCTCAGTATTTTGCATCCTTTTATCTCAATTGAAAATACTTCGTGCTTATATTGATATCATATGCTCGATTTGTTTGCAACCCTTTTGTAGTAAGCAGTTATTTCTTTTGTAGGATGTTATGAATTCAAATTTGCAAACCAATTTAAGGGAACATCTGGGAGGAGGACCTCCGAGGGACATTTATGTAGGTTATGCTTCTGAAAACTCATATGTATTTGATAGCCCCACAAACATATTTGGTTCAAACAAACCATCATCTTTATTAGGGCAAGGGTTTGGTTCATGTTTTGTTATTAAGTAATTTGTCTATTTGTTTTTCCACCAAATTTTACTAGTTTTGTATATTACAATATACTGAGATGTTCAATTTATGCACATAAACTTTTTCTATCCAGCCAAAACGTTCTTGACATTCTAAGAAAGTTAGATAATCCAAACGAAAGTGACACATTAAATCATATTGTATTTAGTGAGCAGAATGCATCTGTTGACCCCAACGAATCTGCTTCACCTTATGTTTCAGTTACTCATTTTGGTCATAACCGGTCATCAAGCCCTCTCTCTCCTAAGGGTTTTGGACTTAAACTGCCTCCACCATCCCAACTATTGCAAAGGATGGAAAATCAATCTTTACAAACAAGTGCATATATGCAAATTGCAAATGTAATATTCGATAGGCAGGTCCATCCATCGAAAGGTGAATGTTCCCATAAGATTGTAGCTTTAGCAACTCATCAAGATTCTTTATCAAAAGTAGATGATGTGCTACCATAGCTGAAGGAAAATTCTTGCAAGTAACCACCTCAAAAATTCCATTAAGTGTTCCCTCTAGATCATCACCAACAAGTGTAAAAGAGAACGTTGTAAATATGTACAAACCACAATACTTCGCAACCTACAATATTCATCCTTCAACTCAGTTACAATATATTCGACACCCAAATGCCAATGGACAACTTATATGAATTCCTCAATCAGCAGTTCCATGTGAGTCACCTAAAGAGAGGCCAACGTACAGGGTAACATGATCTCCACCCATCTATTTCAACACTCATAGGATGTACCTATTGCAGGGAAAATAATACCAACTTGCCATTCAACGATGTTGTCTACAGTTTCTTCTATAAATTCAGTTATAGAAAGGGAAACTGAGTTGTAGGGATCTCTCACCCCCTCAACTCAACCTTTTAGTCAAATCAATTAAAAAAAGTATTTATGTGTTCAAGATGGGCTTGGCAGAAGCCATCAATTTATGCCTGTAATCATGTTGTCTATTTAGGTTTCTCTTTGTGATGGCCCCACCATATCATCCACTCCAATATTAAGTTGGGGGTTGCTTAAAACTAAAACAATTATCTAACCATCATGATTGCACACACATTTTCCATGCTCTATGGTAAAATACCCCATGTGATTATTAATAAGCTAGAGTGGAGGAACCCTAGAGATAGAATGTAGCTAGGGTTCTACAAGGGGTGCCAAACTACTGGCCACATCTTTCACTCTTTTTGCCATTATCGGAGATGCCCATCATTTCTCTTTCAAACTATTTTGTTGATTTGTTGGCTTTTTCAAGGCATTTGAATTTGTCATGAATCATGAGAGAGGCCTTGTTTTAGAGGTGATACGGTGTTGGATTCTATCATGAGACTATATGAGTCAGTGATTGGTCATTTCTGCACTATCCACATCTTCTTATACTACCTTAGGAGTACTATAGAGGTCAAATAGGAATTCCCTCTCTCACTAACTCTCTTTGGGTTCTATATTGATGAGATGGACTTCTTTCTTAGGAGCACATATAGGATGGTGTTGGTTGTCTTCTATCCAACATCTTGATCTCCTTGCTTTTAGTTTTCAACAACATGATCCTCTTGGCATCTCACTTAAGGGGTTGTAGAGACAAATTTATGCCTTATCCAACTCTTGTGATCTTTTATAGTTGACTTTGAACTTAGTGAGACTAAGGTTATGATCTTCAGCATGTCTCAACATGGTCTCTTTGACTACTATTTTTACATTGGAGGGGATGGGATTGATATTACTACATCCTACACATGGGGGTCAGATCTTAGGATTCTAGCTTAGCTTGAGGCATTCTTTCCAGCCCCAACTTAATAAGGAGTATGGTTTTCTTGGCTATATAGATAGTTCTCTAGGACATCTCTTTCAATATGCACCTCTTTGGACATGATCATTAGATCCGTGACCCTTTATGGCTTGAAGGTCTGGGGACTTGGCTTGCTTTGGGTTGATTGCGATAGGATAGAGAGATTCTAAATCCTTATATTATGATGCTTCAGCTGCTACAAACATCTAATTCCTCAATCTATCATCTAAGTGGAGTTCAAGGTATTGCTTCAATAGACCCCTCGGTGCAATTGTTATGGGTTCTTCTTAATTTCTTCAATTAGTGGCCATTTCTATCAATCGACTTTCCCTTTCTCAGGTAATATTTAGACACTCCAGGTCAGCTCCTACTATCTAAATGAGACTTAACCTAGGTGATTAGAGAGGATATCTACAAGCTACATCCAAATCAATTTGATTTCCCTCCTTTAGAGTGTCAGCTTGAATATTTCATTTTACTATTTTGAGTATTTTAAGTAGCTAAGCTTCTTCTTAAATTCGTTTTTTTCAGTCCATCCATATCTATTGCTGCATGTAATTGATGGACAGTCTCTTCCTCTTTGAGTTCTGTTGGGGCTGATTCTATTGATATTCTTACATGTGACACTATAGATTGTGAATCCATACCCACTTTTGTAAGCATATGGCAGAGAAAATTACATTAAGCTTCCTGTTCTTGAATTTCTCATTTTTTTTGCAACATAATTCTCCATTACCAAGGCACATACATTGTTGTGGATGTCCTCCTATGCATTCACTTTCCTTGTCAGCAAAAAAGTTGATATACTGTTACCTTCTATCAATTACTCATGCCTCAAAATCCTTTGACCATCGTAATATATGTGAAGAGAGAAATTCCCACGATAGTTATTGTTGCCAATGTGTTCATACATCCCAATAATAGTGTAAATTTCCATGTTGAATTGGTCTCTTAAGGAGCAATCACATGTCTAGGGTCAGACAACAGAGAAAACTCAATAGTCCAAAATCATAAACAGATTTACCAAAATCATAAGACTTATTCCCAAACTTAACCACAACAAACTAGAATTGGGAAAGCTATATATTTTCCTATAGCCTGATCTCAATGTCATAGTATTTTTCATAGCTGGCAAGAGAACAAACTCTCGAGAGAATTTTGCATGAAAGGAAATTCACAAGTTTTTGCTTAGTTCCTCCTTGACTGGTCTTGGGAGAATTTAGCTCTAATTTGACAATTAGAGGCTTCACTTGGGATCTGATTGTTCCTAGGAATCAAAATTTGAGCCTTTAAAATTCCATCTGGTTGAATCCAAACCCAAGCGATCAACAATGATGATATTCATAATCCCACCTGAATAAATTTTCATTAGCATTGGGAATTTATTAACCTAGTGCCACTTTAAAACCAAAATATTTGAACATATGAAGTGGATGAGGGGAATACGGTTACATGTTATGAATTGAAACATGCCTTACCACATTTGGAATAGGGAAGGCATGCAATGTTTGATATATACCTTTGATTTGCACCACTGTTAATGATGAGATCCCAATTGTGAAAGAACGATATTGGCAAGTATTTGCAAGTGTAATCGATTTGCACCACAGTGAGAAGCCATGTAACCCACTATGATCCATGTATTACAGTATTTTCCTACCTATATGAGTGGAAGAAATTTGTAGTTGGACCTCAAAAACCTAGATGATGGTATTGTGATATTCATTAGAGTTCAGGGACAGATAGCATCGAAGCAGCTTTCGAAGATCTGTTGAATAGTGTATATTGTTCTCTAGGATCATTTCCACCATCGAATCATTGAAACCTTGCTGGGTCATATGAGGATTGCACCACCACAAAGCTATAATAGAACGAAATATTCTTAGCTGGACTAGTAGGATGTTCATCACAGTTTAAAAGATGACATTATATTACACATGGAAAACCAACCTACAAAAATCTCAACAATCATAGAGTTGGGAAATAAAGTTTTCCTTTATTTCCCACAACAAATTACATGATCAAATCATTACATAATAACACAGATAAAAAATGCGAGGTGATAGTGGATAATACAGTGATGTGAGACCTTTGCTCCTAGAGGATAGACTTCATGATACTATTACCCTGAGTAGATTTTTAGCTATGAGCTATCCTAATCCACTGACAATCTTATTAAAAAATCAAATCTTCCTTTTTCCTTTTCTCTTCTCTAATGCATGCATTACATGGAAACGTTATGTCCCAGCAAAAATCATTACAAAATAAGATGCATGACAATGAATTTTTAGACTTATAGACTGAGACACTTGATTGAAAAACATTCCTCACAATAAATCAATGTTTATTAATTTATGACACAATACTCAAAGACATACATGTGTTTTCTTTGTTTGAATACTTTGTTCTGTAAGCATAATGAAACACAATCTGAGAATACTAGCGGTAAATTAAAAAACAATACCCTAGCCATTATAGTGATAAAGAACACTAGATGATATCCAAGTACATTCTGACAGCCAATAACCTACAACAGGCTGGGTGAGTGGGAACAATGGGAAGACTGGGACCTTGTCTGTGTGAATAATAAAACCTGAAAAAAGAATAGATATAGGGTACAAGAATCTACAAGATATGGGAGTTAAAACTTTTGTTGAAATTATCACCCATTACAACAATAATCTACATAGTATTCTGGCATACGGTGGATAGATATGGGGGTTGCCAACTTCTCAGAAACCATCTAGGGGCACCTCACATACCTTGTTTTGTCTAGGGAATGTCTAGAGGATGTGATGGATGTCATCCCTAGGAATATTCCCATTAAAACAAGGATTACCTCCTACAGTCCCCAAGGATAGTAAATGCAAGGGGGCACATCCCCCAAGGCTAGGGATAGGTTCCTGTGCAACATTGACTAAAGGCGAGAGATGCCTAAGGGTGAGAGGCTTCTATATGTATTATTCTAATCCATGGTTATAAAGTATTGGCCTATATATATGGTACAATAATATATAAGTGTCTTTGTCTAAAGGCATGAGCATAGACTGAATACTAATTCACTATTATGATGGGTAGGTCATCAATATATAAACATCAATTCAATTCCCACATGCAATTAACAGTATTGAAACATGGGCAGGTCATCAATATACAAATATCAATTCAATTCCCACATGCAATTAACAATAAAACCATAAAAATACCATGCTAGTTCGGCTAAGGATGTTCATCAAAGTTTAAAACATGAGGTGATATTACACATGAAAAACCAACCTACAAAAACCCCAACAATCATAGTGTTGGAATACATAGTTTTCCTTTATTTCCCACAAAAAATTACATTATCCAATCATTACACAATAACATAGATAAACAATTAGTGGTGATAGCGGAGAATACAGTGATGTCAGACCTTTGCTTCTAGAGGATACACTTTATGATACTATTACTCTGAGTAGCTTTTCAACTATGAGTTATCCTGATCCACTGACAATCTTGTTCAAAAATCAAACCTTCCTTTTTCCTTTTCTCTTCTCTAATGCCTGCATTACATGGAAATGTTATGTCCCAACAAAAATCATTACAACATAAGATGCATGACAGTGATTATTAGACTTATAGACTGAGACACATGATTGACAAAACGTTCCTCACAATAAATCAGTGTTTTAATTTATGACAGAATATTCAAAGCCATAGATATCTCTTCTTTGTTTGAATATTGTGTTTTGTAAGCATAATGAAACTCAATATAAGAACACTAGCAGTAAGTTAAAAAACAATAGCCTAGCCATTGTAGTGATAGAGAACACTAGATGATATCCAAGTACATTGTGACAGTCAATAACCTACAACGGGTTGGGTGCGTGGGCACAATGGGAAGACTGGGACCTTGTGTGTGTGAATAATAAAACCTAAAAAATGAATAGATATAGGGTACAAGAATCTACCAAATATGGCAGTTAAAAATTTTGTTGAATTTATCACCCATTACAAAAATAATATACATAGTATTTTGGCATACAGTGGATAGACATGGGGGTTCCCAACTTCTCAGAAACCATCAAGGGACAACTCAAAGACCTTGTTTTTGTCTAGGGAATGTCTAGGGGATGTGAGGGATGTCATCCCTAGGAATATTCCCATCAAAATGGGGACTGCCCCTTGTAATCCCCAAGCACAGGAAATTCAAGGGGCACATCCCCCAAGGTTGGGACAAGTTCCTATGCAACATTGACTAGAAGCTTACTCTTTTATATGAGAGATGAATATTAAAGGCGAGAGATGCCTAAGGGTGAGAGGCTTCTATATGTATTATTCTAATCCATGGCTATAAAGTATTGGCCTATATATATATGGTACAATAATGTATAGGTGTGTTTGTCTAAAGGCATGAGCATAGAATGAATACAAATTGACTATGATGATGGGCATGTCATCAATATATAAACATCAATTCAATTCCCACATGCAATCAATAGTAAAACCATAAAATAGCCCTGCTAGTTTGGCTAAGGATGCTCATTACAGTTTAAAAGATGACCTAATATTAACAGGAAAAACCAACCTACAAAAACCTCAACAATCATAGAGTTGGAATACAAAGTTTTCCATTATTCCCCACAACAAATTACATGATCCAATCATGACACAATAACATAGATAAACAATAAGTGGTGATAGTGGAGGCTACATTGACGTGAAACCTTTTATCCTGGAGGATACAATTTATGATACTATTACTCTAAGTATCTTTTCATCTATGAGCTATCCTGATCCACTGACAATCTTGTTAAAAAATCGAACATTCCTTGTTCCTTTTCTCTTCTCTAATGCCTGCATTACATGGAAACGTTATGCCCCAGCAAAAATCATTACAACATAAGATGCATGACAATCATTTTTTAGACTTATAAACTCAGACACTTGATTGAAAAAACGTTCCTCACAATAAATCAATGTTCATTAATTTATGACACAATATTGAAATCCATAAATGTCTTTTATTTGTTTGAATACTGTGTTTTATAAGCATAATGAAACTCAATCTGAGAACACTAGCAGTAAATTAAAAAGCAATAGCCTAGCCATTGTAGTGATAGCATTATGATAGCCAATAACCTACAACAGATTGGGTGCATGGGCACAATGGGAAGACTGGGACCTTGTCTGTGTGAATAATAAAACCTTAAAAACGAATAGATATAGGGTACAAAAATCTACCAAATATGGGAGTTAAAAATTTTGTTGAAATCATCTCCCATTACAAAAATAATCTGCATAGTATTATGGCATACAATGGATAGATATGGGGCTTCCCAACTTCTCAGAAACCATGGGGGGTTTGCATTCTTTTATCCAATCTATATGGCATTGGTAACAATTCTTATCTTTACTTATGTCTTGATTTTTTGTTGCAATTCTTATTTCACGATTGTAGGTTAGAATGAACCTATTTAAGTGCTCCCTTCATAGGTGTAAGAGTTACATTTCTTTGATTGATGGCTTAAATCTCGAATAACCTTACTATTTCAGCTAAGAATATCACAAACAATAAAAATACCGAAGTAGCCATTGTCCCAATTGGTACGACACAAGAGGGCTCTTTACCCTCAATGCATTGAGGACAAAGAAAATGCCAAAAAATAATGCCAGAGAAGATAAATGCAATCTTCAGCGTGTTTGTTTTCCATTTTGTGCCTTTGAACATCTTATACAGATGACGAGAAGAGTAACCAACAAACAAACCCATGAACACCCAAAAGAGAACCATAGCTATCATAAGTCCACCATGATGGGATGGTGAAAGGAATCCAAGCATGGAAATATCATTGTGACAAGTGTCATCCAGTTTCTTCTTGGGCTTCATCCCATGTCTCCAATTGATTGTAATTTGAGATTGTAAGATCATCCTCACTTACCTAAACACCCCATAAGGTCAGTTCTTGGATTGACATGATCTATTGTTGCCCATTTAAGGTCTTCATCAACCTTTTCATGCCTCACAAAGGTTAGTCATTAATGTCTTACCTAACCCTGTAATCTTTGCCATCAACTTCCTCTTGCAATGGGATTATAGAGAGTTTCATCCACAATTTTTCACTTTGTTATGATTGAGATAATAGGTCTATGTTATCTATGCCCTCATTCTAACATATATATGCCAATTGACTTCTATTTGACCAAATCTACTCTAGCACGTGTTGTTTTGATCAATCTCCCAATTACCTTTGTCCAGTGTAACATTTGACTCAGGTTTGACTTTGAAGGTAGATGCATAGGCTTCTTTCGGCACACTCAGGAATGTTAACATAATTATCCTTTTTGTAATCCTATTCTATTCCCCTGTTTAACATGTGATACATCCATCTATCTCGTAAAGTATTAGGAAGGCAGGGTGTATGTGAGAGATGTATGTGACATACTCAAGAAAAGGCAACAACCTACCTTTAGTTTTACATGCCAATAAAGAGATGTACAACATCTCTTATGGTTGCAAGTGCTACCATGGTGGTTACATATTCCTCAATATGATGATGTATTCAACTTTGGCATGAGACAGTTTGTTGTAGTACTAGTTTATGCCTATGCGATAACATAGTGGTCCTATACATCAGTGTATGTTGTGTGTCAACAGTTCCATCTGTTGCAATAATACATTATGCATTGGGTAAGACATTAATGGACTACAACAGGTGTCTATGGAAATCATTTTAACACAAAAATTGGTATATCATTTGTTGGGTGTGGGATCCCCCAAGGGAAGCTTTAGGGCTTAGATCCTAGATTTTGGTCACTTTTGTAATTCCAATGTAAAGACTTTGCATTTTGTAGGCACAGAGCGCATAGTTTATTAAGAGTCATAGGGTTGTTTGCCCTTAATTTTGATAATGTAATGTCAGCTGTAAAAGATCTACTCATGGTCCTCGAACCATGGGATTGTATAAATAGTGGGAAGCTATAAGTAGTTAAGGCAGCTAAGAAAATCACAATATGGAAAAGGTATGATGTATGCGAGATAGTTCTGAAGTGTAAAGTCTAGTTTTGGGTCGTAGTGTAGGAAGAGGCTCTGCAGCTGACTGCGCAAAGGCCTAGTAGTCTGCAGCTGAGTACGCGGACCCCTGCAGTTGAGTGCATAGGGCATGTCAAGTCTGTAAATAGTGGAAGTATTAATAAAGAGAAGTTTCTATCAATTCTGCGTCTTTATTTCTTGTTTTATGCATATGTTATATTGGGTATGAATTTCACTTTTAATGCTTATATGGTGCGCGAATGTGTATAATTATATTGGCTAAGTGAACACAAGATAGAATATCTATTTACGCAAAGATAATCAAGACCTGTTAAGAAGATAATTATGAAACTTGGCATAGTTTAGGAGATATCATAGTTCACTGCCTTAGCAGTGTGAAAGGACTTTAGTCCCTAGTGAGGGTTGTGCGAAAGTCAATTATAACAAATCGCAAAGGTAATGAAGGATAGAACAATGCGTGAAGAGACCTGCGGAAAGACAGGTTTAGTTGGACTAAACTGACATCACATCCATCTCAAGCGTGTAGAAAAGTGGTTCGAACATCCCCCCATACTACTTTGGGTGAGACTTGAGTCCGCGCTCTCTGGGCTAATGCTGAAAGGGCCAGTACTATAGGGATTTGTTTAGCTAAAAAACTTTGATCCTAGGTCAGGCCCCCATAAACCAACAAATGGTTCCATTGTCACAACCAGAATATGCATGAGAGATGTGTGATGTTGTATCATTGGAATCAAACTAAGAATGAAATTGAAGCTTGGTTGGATGGAAGAACTCACAAGTTCGCAACGCAGGAGAATAGAAACATATGACTATCAAAAGAAGAGTGGCTAGACAGCTACTTATATATAGAGATCCACAAAATATATTTTGCGTCCTTCCTTACTGAGCTATACGAGTGGATGATGAAGCTATCAGATAGCCAAGAAAGGTGGAAACTTGACGATCCTATTGTGTGGACCCCAAAGCTGGTGTGGAGATTGGAAGCATTGGAGGATAAGATCGCATGCATTGCTGATCATTGGCTTGATTGTATTATAGGAGGATTCATTACTAAGTTCACGGTTGACACCTCAGTCAGCTACAACAAGGTAGAGTGATGCTTTCCCAAAGGACCGTGAGGTAAGTACATAGAGTCTCTGAATACTTGGATTAAAATGTTGTTGCTCAAAAAGCAGGTTATGCAGTTAACTTGATGTTTGGGGCAAGGGGAAGCAGAAAGGTTTATAGGAACAAAGGAAATGAGGGTCCAGAAAATAGCCCCTTGATTTCACTTCTGCGATGATATGAGGAAGAGCTTGCAAAGGTCTCTTCCCAAAGTTCTATTCATCTGATAAGACAAATAATCCCTCGAATACCACCTCCACCCACACCACCACTGGCTTCACTGCCATCACCTCCATCTTCACTCGCACCAACTCTACCACCATCGTGACTCAATATGGCAAGCACAATGAAGTTGCTTGTGTTCAAAGGTTTGGGAAATGAGGATTCAGACCAATTATGGTTCATTGTAAGGGCTGTATGGGAAGAACAAGGTGTTACAGATGACCATATAAAGAAGGTGACACTGGTTAGCACCCTGCAAGATCACACACTAACTTGGTATATTAAGTACTCCAACGATAAATAGAATGCAAGAGTCGCGGATATTCAAGAAACCCTAAATAGATAATTTAGCAGGCCCAAATATTAAGCATAGTCTATCATTGGATTGAAAGAGATCACGATGCTACTAGGCGAGACTCCTTGGGAGTTAGATCAGAGGTTGAAATGTATGATTCGTGAAGCAAATATGAATCTAACAAATGGACAACATTGCAAGTGGTTTGTAGATTTTCTATTACCACATTTAAGAAGTGAACTATCGCAGCAAACAACTTAGGTAGAGGCCTTAGAGATCGCTATGAGGATACATGAGACCCCGATGCAGGATCCTAATTTTAGAGTTCAGCAGATCCACACAGAGCTAAATAATCTGTGCCTTGAGATGCAGAGTTTGAAACAGGATGGGATGGTTCAACCAGAAGTGTGCGAAGAAGTGTGGTGCATAAAATCCAAGAGCCAGGGTCATGACAAAGACCACTACTCAGTTTTTACATATTACCTTGTAGGAGGAGGACCAATGCCTTTAAGGCTGGAAGCTCAAGAAGGACCTAGTGTGGCCCTTTCTTTCTAGTGCGTAATCTGTCAAATAGAAGGAAAACATGCCACAGACAATTATCACTTGTTATAGAAGTACATGCAAAATTTGCAACAATTGTTCTACAACTTTTGTAGGTCGGTGGGACATGACAAGCATACTTGTAGAAGTTATGACTTGATGATGATAGAACCCCCACCTATAGGGTTCAGGTCGAAACGAAACCCCTTGACCCAAATGCAGGAATGGTGTGAATAGGATTTCAGGGGCATGGACGAGGCTGAGGTTGAGGAGGACCTGGTAGAGGTCGCGAATAGTTGATTTGCTACATTTGCGGAGGGCCAGGACACTATGCCCGTAATTGCACCAATCCGATGCACCCATCATGCAATTATTGCAAGTTGTCTGATCATCAGACAAAATATTGTCCTACGTTGATAGCTAGGATATGAAACAAAGGAGCACTACCGCTTCCCCCAACTCAGAACTTACAGATGATGAGGTTTGAGCTGTGTGAGGAAGACCCAAATGTAAACATCATGCTTTGAAGTGGAATTGAACTGGGAGATGATAGAGGCAAACAACCCAAAGATATTACTTGGGTTCACAAAGCTCCCATGAAGGAAACAAAGTTTGATTTGGAGCATGCTCAAGAAACCTTCATGGAAGCCAAGAAGAGCTTTATTGATGCCTCTGCTTCAAGAAGCAAAGATAAACCGGAGCCAGAAATGGACCCATCCATGCTGAAAACTTTCCTCAAAACATGTATGAAGTTACTACGTGACAGTAAGGCTATGAAAGGGCTACAAGAACTTATCAATAGATGTGTTGGGACTACTCAAGGAGAACCACGCGTATTACGAAAGATCGAAAAGCATAAGACAAGGACAGGCCTTAAAATGAGACTCACCATGTAGATCGGAGAATATGAGATGGATTAAGTCATTCTGGATTTAGGATCAGATGCGAATGTTCTACCAAAGCAGACACAAGAGAGAATGGGAAAACCTACGTTGCAATGGTCTCCGGTTTAGCTGAGAATGGAAAATCCGCATAAAATAATACCCATGGGGCGATTGCAGGGAATAACTGTGGATATTGAGAATGCGAGTGTGCTGGTAGATTTTGAAGTAATAGAGATTATTGATGACAACAATCCCTACTATACACTCCTAGGAATTGACTCGGCCACTTATATGAACAGGTTAATTAATCTAAAGAGGCGAAAAATGATCTTTGAAAACAAGTCAGTGCGGGTAATTATACTCCTAGACCGTGCTGAAGGATCGCGCTATACAGAGCCGATCCGCGACTACGAAAGTGATGATGACTTGGACTGCATCTACAAGATAATAGCATGAGACTAAGACTAGGTGAATCCCACCATGGATGGGTATATCACTTGGCAGCGCAAGAGTTCCTGCACTTTGCATTTCAACGAAGAAGTAGAATGATGGCAGAATCGGTTACACGAAGTAACTATGTTGAACTGCAATATGATGACAAGGTCCTTGCGTTGCATGTCGATAGAAGTAAGATATCTTCCTACTTATGATGGTCTAAATGAGGTAGATACCTTCTTGGATTCATTTGAAAGGGAGGTGCTAGAAAAGCAACACTTCCAGGCCTTGGACTGGGTACTGTGCGCTACGCCCGCGAGATGGTGGGGTACACACAAAGGGAGCGCTGATGATTGGCGCGAATGTAGGAGAAGGATGAGAGCACACTTTTGGAAGCCTAAGATGTGATTGGCAGAAAAGTATGATGAATAGGATGATCCACGCGCACATCTGGCCAAGTGGACGCAAGCATATGGAGAAGAGCCACAGTCTACGCAAATGCACTCAAACTCTGCGCTAAAATACATGGTCAATAAGAATGTGTTGGGGGGGTGACCTTGCAGATGGCTCTTAATGTTAGGAAGACATTATGCAAGAAGAGAAATCACGCAAAAGATTCTACGCGAAAAAGTGTTCAACAAGGTATGCAACGCACAACGAAGTGATTTGGACCTATGCATACCTACAGCGTTATGGGCTTATCAGACGACATATAAGAAACTGACGGGAAAGACACCTTTTAAGCTTGTCTATGGAGTGGAAGCCATAAAACCTATAGAATAATTTGTGCCTAGTCTACACATAGTAGCGCTCACAGGTATGACGGATCATGGAGCCCTGGAGGAGAGGCTCATGTAGCTGGAAGAGCTCAAAGAAGAATGATTTTTCGCTGGATTCCACCAACAGGTCCAAAAGCAGCGTGAAAAGGCTTGGCACAATCAACATATTAAGCTGTGCACATTCAAGGTAAATAATCTGGTGTTGTTGTATGATAGTAAGTTTGATAAATTCTGGGGAAATTTAGAAAGCATTGGTTAGGGCCATATGTTATTAAGGAGGTTACAGATGGAGGCACAGTATAGTTGGTCAAGTTAAATGGAGAGCCCTTCCCAGGAAAAATGAATGGCAATCGTTTGAAGCCATACAAAGGTGGCCCGACCACTTGACTAGCCGACTGAAGCATAGTATTAGCGCTCCAGGAAGCTGAAAGGAGGCACGGGACTATAAACTACTCTTCCCAGGGACTGCGTGATGTCAGGACTGCATGTAGTAGTCAAGTTTCACAGGATCCATGACAGCGCAAGGGTAGCTGCATTGGTGAGTTGGTCAGTCAAAAAGTGACTATTAAAGTCACTATTCACGATGTGACGCAGGCAACAAACACTTAAGGTGAATTTTATGGGCTAGATTCTTGAAAATATGCCACCTATCTAGCATTAATGGACTGAATTTGGGGGGAATGGTCGAATCCAAATTCAAAAGGTGCTATAGATTACAAGGGGTTGTCCAGCAAACAACACTTGGAAATTCAAGAACTGAGTTGTTGCATGCTCAGATATTCATGAACCGATATTTGTTCGATAATCTGAAGGCAAATTCATTACTTGAGTAATTACCAGAGATGCTAAGAGAACTATGGAATCGCACTATGGCAGCACCTGAAAAAGTCATGGATATTGGAGGAATGACCGCCGAGGAAGTTGCGCAGGTAATTAGAGAAATGTAAGCCCCAGAGAGCGCTGCGATAGTCAATGAGATCCCTAAATCACCACGCACGTTTAGACCTAAGAAGGATAAGGAAGCCATGATACCGGTGTGCGCCTCACCTTGAAATCTATTCAGGGCCAAGCTCACAATGGAGGAAAAGGGGAAGGTCATTAATTTGGAGGCTAATGAGGAGGAAGAGTTTGAAGAAATCCTCGTTGAGGAGAAGGATGTAGAGATAGAAGTCGAACCCCAGGGTGCAAGCCCTCCCACCAGGTTACCTACATATGTTCCTCCATGGAAGAGTAAAACCGAGGTGCCCAAGGATATAGATGAGAGCAAGAGCTCCCTACAAACTTCGTTGCTCCGTGATGACATTACTTTTGAGGGAGTGCACTTGGGATGGGTGCCCGTACTACAATTTGAAGGTTGGGACCTCACAGACCACAAAAAGTTCACGCATTTAGCAACCGCACAACTAATGCACCATATGGTAGACACATCGGCTGGAATGATAGAGTTGGAGCCGCACAAATGGCTCAGAGGTGTTGAGAAAGCAAGATTGCTAAACCTGCTTTGGGTGTCGCATTACCACTGGGCCCTAGTGACCATTTTTGTTATCAGGTGACTGCTATGCTTGATGCATGATGGATGCGTGTGGCTAGATGAGCCCATTCCCATCACAGACCATCTGATTCATAGGATTACACGGCTCCCTTGCGCAAGAGAGGACCCAACAAACATTTCAGAAGGAAAGAGTGATGATTCGGCCATGGCAGAGGCCATGAAAAAGAAATTTAATTTGGAGAAGAAGAAGCGAGGGTACGCCATATCCGGCATCAACAACCCTACAATTAAGTTCGCAACAGAGATATTGGCAGGGAAGGTGATGCAGAAGTGCTGTGTGGATGAGGTTCCTGCACTAGTGGTTGCACTAGCAGCGCAATGTGTAGAAGGGGTCCAGTTCAACTAGGAAAACTATCTATGCAGTGAGTTCCTTGAGAACTGCCGCAAGGCACAGGAGTAGGGTAAAACATTCCATTATGCATGGATCCTATTATTGATAGTACTGGTGGCATGAGAGTTGACTGAAGATAGCCAGTTCTCATTGACTTCATAGGACCTTTCAGAGGCAGCGAAGTGTGCTTTGCTGTGGGCAACCAGGGACGCATAGAGGATAAGGGAGAGCAAGATATTTTGGGTGCTCATGGAGATGAACATTAGAATGGGGATTAATCGCAAGACATAGTTATCACCCATGGTGTACAACAGTCTACAAAGCTTTAGGTAGTTCAAAGTAGACTTCCACCATGTCTTCATCAGGGCGTGGAAGTACCCTATGAAGACATGGCATGAGCTACCTTACATAGCAACTGACGATGTAATTTTCGTGGTCCTTGAGTCTTGGCTACCGAAGTGGCGCACTCCAGCTGGCTCCATGGTGGAAGCGGAGAAGTATGTCGAGCAACAGAAGAAGGAAGAAACGAAACTACGGATGACACAGCTTGCAGAAAAATGCAGGAAGGAAGAAGCAACGGGTAAGGCCAAGGCAGCGCGCAATGCTGCGAAGTTGGCTGAGGAACAAAAAAACACACTGGAAGAAGAGCATGAAGGACAGAAGTCACCTTCACTCGAGTGAGAAACAGACACAGAACAAGGTGGTGTGGACCTACATAAAATGCCCACCGAGCTATCACCCTTACTAAAGGAGACTTGCACGATATTGGCAAAACAGTGAGGGACATCAACGAGAGGCCCTCTTGTAGTTTTAGGAGCATCACCAGATGGTATTAGGGGCTCTCTAGACATAAATATGGGAGTTACAGGTGCACACTTTGCATGCTAGCACAATGTCAACCAGCCTCGCAGTGGGCACATCCGTGGTCGAGGAAATGCTACGCACGAGGATGACCAACACAATAGTGCTACTAGATGGACCGCTCGTTATAGAAAATGAGGCTGACATGCCTATGGTTAGCAACTTGAAACGAATCAGGTTAAACATGGTTGTGCTCCCTCGGGAGATTCCACTACAGAACTACACACCAGGTAGAGTCGCGCGCTACAGGTAATGAGCGAGTAGCGCGCCAACATTGAATAGTTGAGCCTGCAATGCAACGAGGCAGTGGCGCAGAACAAACAGATAGTGCAAGTGGTGGAGGAAGCTTGCCACATGGTCCCGGAGTTGGCCATCCAAGCAAAGGAACTAGTGGATGCATGCGTTCGAAAGTTCGCAGCAGGGGTACAGGACGCCAGAGCAGAAATGACCAGGGTTAAGGTAGAGTTGAACCTTCAAATAATAGAACTGTAGTTGAAGGCACAACCTTCAACTACAGTAGAGGTTAAGGAACAACGCACCTCCGCAATCAAGACATCAATGGAAGTGGTAAATAGTGTAGTGATAGACTGCACAAAGTTGTTCGAGCAAGCGTTCAAGGTCTTGGCTACCCTGCAGGAGGACCCGAACATAAAGCGCTTAGAGACAGAGGCGTGTGAGCTGCAACAAAGATATGATGAGGTAAAAGGGACATTGTAGATGGTTTCCTTTACACAAAGGCTCATAAGGATGCAACAGGCAAAAGCACTCAAGGAGCAAGTGGATGCTGCTTGACATAAGGAAGGAGTTTTGAAAGCGCACCTATAGCCGTGATTGATGAGGCGTATACCATTACAACCTCCATTGAAGAAAATCTCGCGCAACTGCAAGCAACTCAGGAAAGGATTCAGGGTAGCAGTTTGATGACAGCGGTCTCCAAACATTCTATCAAGGAAGTTCAGCAGGCAGCCGCTCAGTGCACTGTTGAACTTGCAATGATCTAATCATAGTTTGGAGGTCTTCGCGCAAAGATATTTGAACCTACATAATGATTTGAGGGTGAGTCATGATGTTTGTGTTGGGGTCCTGTTGGTCATGAGATCCCCCAAGGGAAGTTTTGGGGCTTATAGCCCAGATTTTCACTAGTCTTATAATTCTAATGTAAAGACTTCGCATTTTGAGGTCGCAGAGTGTGTAGTTTTTTAAAGAATCATAGGGTTGTCCGCCCTTAATTTTGATAATGTAATGTCAGTTGATAATATAAATAGACTAAAGCTCTAAGTAGTTAAGACAGCTAAGTAGATCACAATATGGAAAAGCTATGATGTATGCGAGATAGTTTTGATGTGTAAAGTCTAGTTTTGGGTCGTAGCATAGGAAGAGGCTCTACAGCTAAGCGTGCAAAGGCCTAGCAGTCCGCAGCTAAGTGCGAAGACCCCTATAGTTGAGTTCGCAGGGCGAGTCGAGTATGTAAATAGTGGAAGTACTAATAAAGAGAAGTTTCTATCAATTCTACATCTTTATTTCCTGTTTTATGCACCTGCTATATTGGGTATGAATTTCACTTTTAGTGCTTATATGATGTGCGAATGTGTATAATTGTATTGGCTAAGTGAACGCAAGATAGAATATATATTTACGTGAAGATAATCAAAACATGTTAATAAGATAAGTAAGATACTTGGCGTAGTTTAGGAGATATCGCAGTTTGCTTCATTAGTAGCACGAAAGGACTTTAGCCCCTAGTGAGGGCTGCAAAAAAGTTGATTATAACAAATTGCGAAGGTAATGAAGGGTAGAATAGTGTGTGAAGTGACGTACGTGAAGACAGGTTTAGTTGGACTAAACCTACATCCCATCTATCTCGAGGGTGCGGAAACCTGGTTCAAGCATCCCCCCATACTGCTTCGGGTGAGACTTGAGTCCGCACTCCACGGGCTAATGCCAAAAGTGACAATAGTGTAGGGATTGATTTGGCTAAATAACTCTGAACCTGGGTTGGGCCCCCATAAGCCAACATCACCATTACCTTGTGTCCCAACAAAACTCTTTTTACTACTAGCGAGTGTTTATGCAGTAGTGAGGACATACCTAGACTCTGGTGCTAGAGCAACAATACAACAGAGGATCCAGAAACTAATTAAGAGGCTCACAAACTATGACAGATTGACAATGCTCCAACATAATGAAAATCCTCTCATAGAACTAAGTTGCATCACCACAACATAATAAAAACATATAATAGTAATTAAAATATATGGTGTCTGAACATTAAGATTTCATGGGAAATGAGGACCATATTATCATCTTTAAGGTAGGGAGATCATGTAAAGACTATACATGAAGCCTTTTTGAGGCATCAATTCACTTTCTTAATAGTTAATACCTGGTGGCATAGATTTATACCTCTTGTTCCATATCAATGTTAAGAAGATTTGTATATTATTTAACCCAACAATACCTAACATTATTAAAATTTGAAATCCATGAGTTTGTTTCTTTAATTAACCAAATGCATAAAAAGATACAACATTGTAGTTTGTACCTTACCTAGATAGTTAATGAAACATTCAGCAAAATGTGACTTAAAATGGCATTGGGATCAGGTTTTAGAATCTCCTCCCAACCACTAATAGACTGCTCAAATATACAACTATCACCCCCTAGCGAAAGAATCCTATCCCAATGACTAGATCACTAGATACTCTAGGGATTCCAGAGATCTTTTCCCACCTCCACTCTTTTCGCTTAGGATATTTAGCTACAAGCTTGCTCAAGAATTCCATTGAAAGCTTTAATGGTATTGCATATGGTTAAAATGTTGTCACTTTTGTCCCTTTATGTGGACAACATGGTTCAACATAAGATTCCTAAACTTATCAAAGTGTATAACCTGAATGGTTAATTATGATGAATATATACACAAAAGAATAGAGTACAAAACGGTGAGTTGTACTGCTACATTTGTGACAGAGGAGGTCTTTTCAAGTACCTTTGTACTGCTATATTTTTCTTACCTATTGCATTTCTAGTGAGTTGGACTGCTACCTGGCAATGACATTATTTTTTTGAATTATACTTGAATTACATTGATAATAACTTGTATTTATATATTTCTTTTAACAACATATTGACATCATGGTAATAATATGAATATCCCATTAAATATGACTTAAATATGATTCAAAGAATCTCACCTTTAGCCTAAGCACGTGACACAGTAATTTATGAGGTGTGAAATTTTATTATAGGTGTTGTTTGTATCTTTGTTTTGGTTAGAAAAATGTTTTTCTTGGTTTTATGTGACTTACTATTTATCATATGTAGCATGTTGAGAAATGTGGAAGAATAATGTGTGAGATTTATCTTGCAAAAATTTATGCTGAATGAAAGAATACAGAGTTTAACCAAGCTATAGTCTGCTTTGTTAAATGCAGAGGAACATCTTAAAAAGATTCCTAAGAATAAACCATATACAGAGTTTGAACATAAGTAATATATGGATTTTTATTTTGCAGATATGTTCATTTTTCTATCCAAGATATCACAACAAGAAAAATATTGATATTGTAGAAATTCTTTGAGGACCTCATTGAGGTCAATTTTTCTGATGTCCTACTTGATTGATACTTTCTCACGACAAGAAGACTTTAAATATGAATTAATATGTTCCTAAAACAAATCAGATTCAAAGTTTATAGATAAAAAAGATAAAAACAAATTTTAATGCCTTCATTTGATTCTTAACTGACTTTGGTGTGGGCGGGTTACAAGAAATGTGATTGGAAAAAAGATGGGAAGACAATGCAAAGCATGTCTTGGATATGATTCATTTGATGTTAGAGATTCATCAGGCACTCATGCCATCGACTTTGGAAATGTTTCTAGTAGGGATTCCTATGGCTTTTAATGTTGTGATTCTTTCACCTTATGGTTATTTTGGGCAAGCACATGTTTTAGGAATGTCAGACAAGACATCGGTGGACAAGTAAACACTTTTTTTATAATTTCAATGTTCCATGATATCCTCCCTTTATTGTTTGATTTTATTTTGAACGTTTATTTTGATTTTGTTTTGTCCTTTAACTATGCAATTGAAAATACTTGGTATCATGTCCATTTAAACAATGACCAAACCTTGAAGATGAAATTAGTATTAGACAATATTGATTGAAATCCTTTTAGTTGTTTTGTGTTAAAATATTTTTATGGCTATTAGAAAAGTTTATTTTCATATTCTTATTTGAGCACATGTTTATATAGTTTACCAATTTCATGCGTTACAGAATGAAATGTTGTTGAAAATAAAATGACAAGGATTAGACATCACACCTCAGATTATTTGTTTTCATGAGTTATCTACAGCTTGAGCTTTTTAGCATGTAACTTAGTTGACATGATTGTGCCTAAGCTTTCCCTGAAGGTAGAATACTAAGTTACTAAGGTGTTCTTTTCTATGGTGACATTTTATTTGCTTTGTTTATACAAGTCATCTAGCCACATAGTGGTCATTATCGCTCAATTGAAGAAAACTTTTTCAAGTTTCTTGCTTTTATGGGGAAAAATGGCTTTGACACTACTGATGTTGAGGTATATGTGGTATAAATCCTTTATAGTCTACTTCAGTTTATATTCTACTATTCATCGTCTTTCATGTCTTACACTATGCATTTTTTTTATTTTTATTTTTTGTTTCAGAAAGGAAACTCAATATTGATGGTAAGTAGAAGTTGAAGAAAGAGGAGAATAAGAACATTTGAGCGACAAATACAAAAAGAGAGAGGTAAGAGAATTGGTCTAGTGATATCCTCAGAGAAAATATCTCACATAAGACACACATATAGATATTGATGGTCGAATATTCAGAGTTGGTGAATTCAACTGTAAATGCCTTGGCAACAAAATAATAATGTTTCGAAGTGATTAAACAGTATTTCATGTGTAAATTGTAGTCCAACCAATATTAAGTTAGAAACTCATATTGTAATACTTGACATTTCATATAATATAATTTATGGTTGTAATTATTTATATTTGCACTTGCTATTGTTTAGTATTGTAATTAACATATCTAACTTTGTCTTTTCATATTGAATGAACATGCACATTGTATGACATTTTTTTAATTTAGCTGCAAAATCATACCGAGTAATTTATGTTGATTAATAATGAACACACAAAATCAATTTAAAACTACTAAATTAGTAGTTTATATTGATTAGTGATGAACATAAATAAAATGAATATACGATTAAATTAGTCATTTATAAATATTATTAATGAAAGTAAATGAAATGAATATAAAATAGTAAATTAGTCATTTACATAATGAATATGAAACTACCAAAAAACGATAAATGACTACTACAAATGATAAATTTGTGATTACAAATTATGACTAAATTGTGCATATATACGACTATTAGTAGATAATTTACAGTATCTTATAACAAAACCAAAATTTAGTCATATTTATTTAGTAATTAATTGGTTTCAAACAATGACTAAAATTTTCATATATACGACTATTAGTAGCTAATTTACAGTATGTTATAACACGACCAACATTTTGGTCATATTTCTTTAGTCATTAATTGGTTTACTCGGGTGATCATTTAGTAATATATTTTGTTGTAATCTAGGGTTGGTGTCATGGTTTTGATGTTTGGCACCATGGTGGGACGTGCAAGGGGGAGTGTTGCGCCCTCCTACAATCAAGTAGTTACGGATAGAAGCATGGATGCAGGAAAATAGCGTTTCAAGAAACCTCTGGAGAAGGAAATAGAGGCAAGTAACACGGAAATATTGGGAAGAAACAGACCTCATGAACAGGAAGGGGATCAGCAGGAAGGTAGTAAGGAGAAGGAGAAATGGGGTAGCAATTAAAAACCTACTTCCACAAGGACAACTGAGGTCTGCAAACCCAAGTCGAACATAATTCCTCGGGTCATCTTAAGTGACGCAGCACTACAAATGCATAGGGATCATATGGCGGAATATGCAGTCATATGAAAATTCATGGGGATATGACCGACGGAGAGGGTGTTTCATGTATGCATAAGAAGCCACTAGAAGCCAAAGGGGGAATACACCTTCATCTGGGATCTAAGGTATTCTTCACAGTAGTATTCAAAAGCCTAGAGGATAAAGACAGAGTGTTCGAAGCAGGACGATATTTCTATGTTGCTGTAGACCTCTACATGCGGCCATGGATGATGAGCTTTGTCCTAGAATGTGAGACATTCACATTAGTACCAGTATGGATCAGACTATGCTCCCTTCCTTTGGATTATTGGCTACGGAGTCACTGAAAAACATAGGGCAACACACTAGTGCATTTTCTAAAGATCTCAAATGCGACTCTGAAAGGAAAATACACCTCCTTCGCCCGGATATGTGTGGAAATGTACTTATCTGAAGCACTTCTGGACGTGATAAGTTTAGAAGTATATGATGAAGAATGGGTGGAGGCGGTGGAATATGAGCACATCCCATTTAGGTGCCACAAATTCCATGAGCATGGGCATCTATATAGAGACTTCCCAACAAACAACATGGAGAGAAATGTGAAAACCACTATGGATAAAAATCCTGAGTGTTTTACCAAGGTTGGGGGCAAAGGGAAAGGAAAAAAGTGGTCGCAAAAGAATATCAATGAGGAAAGACAACTGAGCCACAATAGCTTTAAGATCCTAGAAGAAGAAGAAGGAAACAAAGAAACAAACGAAGAAATGGAGAACATTATCACTGAGAATGAAAGGGATGACAACATGGAAGACATAATAGAAAACAGCCAGCAAAAGGATGACCTGCCGAGCATTATGGACATAAATAAGGACCATGAAATGACTCCAAGTGAGGTAGGAATGGAGGACCATCAACTACAGGAGATTCTAGATAGGAAAAATCTAGATCTAGAGAAATTTCTAGAACAAGGGACGACCAAAGGAGTGGACTCCCTGCCAAAAGAGGAATATGATAGTGTTCAACATCTCTTCCTATGGAGATCACAATCGAAGGGATCTGGAGTCAAAATAAATCATGAAAGTCAAGAGCATAGAAGGGTCAAAATGATGGAGGAGACACAGGCACAATCTCCAAAGAACCTAGGTAGGAAAAGAGGAAGAAAAAGACCGAATGAGTTGCTGAACAAATGTGGGAAACTATTTATTAACTCAGCTAAGATGAAAGATCTCACCATCACTCTTTTACAAAAATTTCTTTATGAAGCTCACAGCCTGGAATATTAGAGGCATAGGAAATAGAAGGAAACAAATAAATCTCAGTAATAGAATAAAAGAAGAAAAACCAGATATGGTTTTTATTCAGGATTAGAGAAATTCATAATAAATGGCTAATCAAGTATGATTATCTAGAGGTTAAAGCAAAATAATCAACAGCAGGGGGGTTCTCACACTGTGGGATCCCTAGAAATTTGGAATCCTAGACGCTGAGGCATATAGGAACTATCTTTCTTTAGTATATTAACCTTTAGGTGATAAGGAGATATACATGATCACAAATGTTTATGGACCTCAAAAGCAAGAAGACAAGCTCAAGCTTCTCACCTCCCTTGAGGAACTAAGAGCAAGACACCCTAATATGCCCTGGATCGTTGCAGGAGATTTCAATACGATAAGCTCTCTTACAGAGAAAAAAGGTGGTATGAGACAGCTAGGCAGAGACTCCATGGTCTTCCAAAACTTCATAATGAACATGGGGTTAGTGGACACTGAAACAATAAATGGGACTTTCACCTGGAACAAGAAGAGGGGAGGGGCTTCATAAGTCGCCTCTAAACTAGATAGATTTATTATTTTAGAGGACATATTTCTCTCAGGTCCTACCACGATAGCTTTTATTCTTCCCTTTGGAGGTTTGGTCCATTGTCTGTACAGCTGGAAGCCACTTTTATGTGTATACCAAGAAACAGACCTTTCACGTTTGAAAATGCCTAGCTCTCTCACCTTGAATTCACCAGTAATATTGAAAAATGGTGGAGAGAGGATTTGAACATTCAAGGCACTAGAATGTTCCTGCTCCAAAAAAAACTTAAAAATATTAAATCCAGGCTTAAAGATTGGAACAAAAAGGAACTCACCAATATCTTCAAAGCCAAAAGAGAAGTTGAGAAAAAACTATGGGAGATCAATCAAATCAACATCATAGAGGGCTTTACCGAGCAGCAAAAAAAGCTAGCTGATTCTTTGCAGGAAGAATGGGAAGATCAGTGCTTGCAAGAGGAGATTTTATGGAGACAGAAGTCAAGGATACATTGGATTAGAGAGGGAGAAAGAAACACGAAGTTCTTTCATATATCCACCATGGATCAGAGGCCACACAATAGAATCACAAAGCTCAAAGATTTTCAAGGGAGAGAACTCATCTCTCATAAAGACATGGAATCTGTCCTTGTACAACATTTCCTCAGTATAGCAGAGGAACCTCTGGAGGATAGATCCAGGTTCATCAACCATTTCACTGAGTATATCCCTCAGTTGGTTACCAAAGAGGACAACCACAATCTTAACAGGCTAGTGTGGGAAGAGGAGGTCAGTGAAGTGATCAATGAAATGTAAAATGGAAAAGCTCTAGGCCCTTATGGGTTCAATGTAGACTTCTTCAAAGCCTACTAGAAAATAGTCAAACAGGATATGCTTCAGGTGGTGGGAGACTCAAGAAGATCGAAAAAGGTTCTGAAGGATTTTAATGCTTCCTTCATAGTTTTGATCCCAAAACAGGAAAAAGCCATGACTCCGGATGGTTTCAGACCCATATATTCATGTAATGTGATGTATAAAATTATTTCCAAGGTGATCACCAATATACTCAAACCCCTTTTACGAGCTCTCATCTCAGAGGAACAAACGAGCTATGTGGAAGGAAGACAAATCCTCAATAACATCATCCAAGCTCATGAGGTGGTACACTCTCTCAAAAGCAACAAACAAGCTTGTATGATCATTCAGTTGGACCTAGTGAAAGCTTATGACAAGCTAAGTTGGTCTTATATAAGGGCAGTTCTAAGAGCCTATGGCTTCAACAAAAATTGGATAAGATGGGTTATGGCACTAGTTACCACGACCAAGTTTTCCATCCTACTTAATGGCACTCCTTCAAGACTCTTCACACCCTCCAGAGGTCTCAGACAAGGGGATCTGCTCTCACCCTTCCTCTTTGTTCTCATGATGGAAGGGCTAGGAAAAGCGATTAAAATGGAAAATGCTGAAGGAAGAATCAGGGTATCAAACTCACCTTGGATGGAGTGGCAAACACTCATCAACAATTTGTGGATAACACAATGTTACGGGGCATGCCCATAGTCAGGGAAGACAGAATGATCAAACATATCTTGAATGACTTTGCTATGGCAGCTGGCACAGAGGTAAGCCTCAACAAATAAAAAGTTTTTTTTCTTTAAGACTCACATTGCTATTCAGAGAAACATCACTGGAATTCTTAGGTTTCAAAGGGACCAGCTACCTTCCAAGTATTGGGGCATATCTCTCACAGATAAACCTCTAAGCAAGGAAGTGTGGGAGCCAATAATAAATAAACTTTAGGACAATATCAGAAAATGGACATGCAGGACTTTAAACTTGGCAGGGCGCCTTGTGCTCACACAGGTTGTCCTACAGGCAATTCCCATGTTTATGTTCTCATCTCTTCCTGCACCTAAAGGAATTAAGCAGCAGATCAGGAGCATACAAAGGGATTTTCTATGGGGCAGGGGAGAAGAGAAAAATAAATGGGCTTTAGTAGCCTGGGACAAGATCTACAAACCCAAGAGCCATGGTGGCTTAGGGCTTCGTGATCCTAAAACCCTCAATAGAGTTTCGGGAGCTAAAATCTGGTGGAGGTGGATCAAGGAATTGGAAAATCCCTAGGCTAAGGTTTGGAAACAAAAATATGCCAAGAATTGGTAGGAGAAGGATCACATTAGAATGTTAGGGCATATTAAGGGCTCCCACATTTGGAACCTTTTCTAGGAAAATAAAGGTATTGTTCAGCAATATAGTTTCTAGTAGATTCAAGCTTGGAACCTAGCACGATTATGGGAGGATAACTAACAATAGGAACCCAACTTGTATAAGGATGAATTAGTAGCTCTAAAGAATGACATAGACAACAAAGGTCTACTTATGGTAAATGAATTCTGGGATCAGGTAAGGAACAATGGAAAATTGAGAATTTGGAAGGATCTAGGCCATAGTGAAGAGAACCCTTTGAAGGCCTAGGTTGACTCTCTTGCTCAGGATCTATAGCATAGGAGGATTTTGGTATCCTCCTTGCCTGACCAACTAAGATAGGGAAAGAACATTGAAGGAAACTTTAACCTCCACGAAGCTAAACAAGTAGTAACAGTATTTAACTACCTAAACCCTGATCAAGTTTGGAAGAATCTTTGGCAGAGCCCCCACTGGATGAAAATAAAATTATTTATTTGGCTAGTTCATCAAAGGAAAATTTTAACTTGGGAGAATATCCTGAAGAAAATATTCACTGGACCATCCAAATGTTACCTTTGTGGCTCACAAGAGGAGACGATGGATCACCTTCTCAACCTCTTCCCTTTCACCTCCACCATGTGGGAATGGGTGACCTCAATCTTTAGGCGCACTCATAGAGATAGGTTCAACATCTCCAACACTTTGAAGAATTGGAGGAAAAACGTCTCAAGGAATGAAATCATTAATAGAGCCTGGACTTTGGTTCCAAGCTTTGTCATCTGGCATGTTTGGAAAGAACAAAATAGTTGGATCTTCAAGAACAAAGCAAGCAATCCTTAGCACATAATTGACCAAATTTTAAGGCAGCTCAAAGACATAGTCAGAAGCTTGTTGAGGAAACTTTCTAAGGACCCTACTCTGCCCCAAGATGCATGTATTCTACTACATTTGGGTCTCCAGTCTATAGGCCCACAGAACATAATCAAGGGTGTGAGCCAAACAAATGTAGATATAAATATTTGGAAGCCTCCTCCACATGGTTTCTTAAAGGTCGATATAGACGAAGCATCTAAGGGCAACCCAGGGTTAGCTAGTTTTGGGGGCATTATAAGAGATGAACAGGGTCAAATAAAGGAGATATTCCGTGGCCACTTGGGGAAGGCCACTAATAACATGGCAGAACTCACGGTCTTAGAGAAATGCTTGGAAATCTTGGTGGATTAAAATTCACACAATGTCATCATTGAAGAAGATTCAGAATTGATTATTAGAGCGGCCAAGAAAATATGCAGTGGTACATCATCGGATAAAGTGTCGAAACACTGGAGGCTATTGCAGGTCTTTCACCATACCTATACCCACCTGCAAACCTTGAAAACTATAAGCTTTGCCCATGTGAAAAGAAAAGCTAACATATTAGCTGATCGTCTGGAAAATGATGGAGTGATTAATAAGGAAAGGGACACTCGGTACATTTGGGAGTTGTTACCCCCAGGCAAACTGTTAAGGGACTGTCCCTGTCAGGCTACCAAAGATAGGGATTGATGGATTGACAGGATGGATCGAAGAGGCTAAGGAGACAGGTGGGAGGATAGGGAATCCTAAACTATTTGCTTGTTGTTTTGCAAATCAGCAGAGGAAGACCAAGGATGGAGTGGCGTAAGGACTAATTCCGAACTGATAGATCTAGGTTGAGATAGATCTATGGTGTTCAAGTGAGGAAGTTACCTGATAGTTATCGAGCAAAAGCGGATTGGAGAAACCCACAAGTGGATTTCGAGCAGAGGAAAGGCCGTAAACGGTATTTCCCTATTGGCTCTAATTCTACTCACACAGTGACAAGTAGCAGCGAGGTGATAGAGGGAAACAATTTTTTGGGCAGACTTAGAGTGCACAAGTTAATCATGAGAAATACATGTGAGCTATTAGATCTGGGGGAGTGAGATCGATGGTTGACAAATGAGGAGCAAGTCTTGAACTCGGGAAGTGTTGTGACCATTGGATCTTGAATAAATCAACGATAGAGAAGTGTCGATGTTTCTTCAATGGGGTGGATTTAAAACTTTGTTGAGAACTATGGTTTGTGTTTTCATCGGGTTCAGGTTGGTAGCGGGTTGGAGAAACCCACGAGTGGATTTTGAGTAGAGGAAAGGTAGTAAGCGGTAATTCCCCTTTGGCTCCGATTCCACTCACACAATGACACGTAGCAGCGAGGTGAGAGAGGGAAACCGCTTTTCGGGGGGATTTGGGTTGTGCAAGTTAATTGTGTGAAAATCACGTGAGCCGTTTGATCTAGTGGACCAAGATCGACGGTTGATAAAAGAGGGAAAGTTTCGAAGTCTGGAAGTGATGGGACCATTCGATCTTGAAAAGATCAACGGTGTAGAAGAGCCGACGTTTTTTCAGAAGCACGGACTTGAAACTTTTTAACTAAGGTTTATGTTACTGTCGGGTCTGGAGCAATAGTCTAGAGCTTAGCGAATGCCCTTCAATTGTCTGTGGATGATAGAGAGCCCTTGGGAGTTTAACACTCCTTCCTTTTTAATAGGGTTTTGAAAGTCTGGGGGATTTGGTTTGTTTCCTATTGTTGGTATTCTCACAACAGATTAGTTCTTGTTTTGGTCTATGCACTAACATAGAAGTGTAACATATGTAATGTACTAGTTTGGTTAATAGAAGGCTCCATTATTACTTGACCAAAAAAAAAAATTGAGACAACTCATTAATGACTGAGCTAAAAACGACTAAAAGTTGGTCACATTATAAGATACTATAAATTAGCTACTATTGGTCATCGATCGAAAAATAGTCATTTATATGCAAATTTTAGTCATTTTTCTAGTAACCAATTAGTCATTTTCTATTAGTGATAGGGTGGAGAGCCATCGCTATGATTTTTGATATCCCGTTGTCTAGCACCCCCATCGTGCTTTATTTTAGTTTAGTTTTATTTCAATTTTATTCTTATATAATTTGACAAATTTAAACAAATTTAATTAATAATTATAATTATTATGTTTTTAATTTAATTTAGCTTTTATTTAATTTTATTTTTAATAATATGTGTTTTTATCAATTCAAAATGTTCATATAACATAACATAACAAGACTAAAAATTATAACATCTCCTTCATACTCGGCTAGAGAGTGCACCTCCACTAGTACAAAATGACTAATTAGTTGTTAAACAAATGACTAAAATTTTCATATCAATGACCAGTTTCCATTAGGTGACCAATAGTGGATAATTTATAGTATCTTATAACGTGACCAACTTCAAGTCATATTTAGATTAAACATTAATTGGTTGTCCCAATTTTATCGTCTAATAGTATATTTAGTCATAATTTGGTCATTAATTTAGCCATTAATTGCCACAATTAGTGACCAAATACATAACAAAATATACCACTACATGATTACCCGAGAAAACCAATTAATGTCCAAAGAAATATGATCAAAATTTTGGTCGCATTATAAGATACTATAAATTAGCTATTAATAGTCATATATATGCAAATTTTAGTCATCTTTTGAAATTAATTAATGACCAAAGAAATATGATTAAATTTTGGTCGTGTTATAGGATATTATAAATTAGCTACTAATAGTCATGTATATGCAACATTTAGTCGTCATTTTCAATCACAAATTTATCATTTACAGTAGTCATTTATCTTTTTTTGTTAGTTTCATATTCATTGTATAAACGAATGATTTAGTAGTTTATATCCATTTCATTTATTTTCAATAATAATCGTTACAAATGACTAATTTAGTCGTCGTGTATTCATTTGATTTTTGTTTATCATTAATTAATATAAACTACTAATGTACTATTTTTAAATTGATTTTATGTGTTAATTACTAATCAACATAAATTAATTAGTATGATTTTGTGACTAAATTAAAAAATAACATACAATGTGCATTCTCATATAATATGAAAATGCAAAGTTATATATGTTAATTGCAATACTAAATAATATCAAGTACAACTATAAATAATTTCAACCACATAGAGTATATTATATGATATCTCAAGTATTACAATATGAGGTTCCAACCTAATATTGGTTGGACTACAATTTACACATGAAATATTGTTTAATCACTTCAAAACATTATCATTGTGTTTCTAAGGAATTGTAGGTGAATTCACCAACTCTAAATACTTGAGCATCAATATGTATGTGTGTGCGTCTCATGCATGATATTGTCTTTAAGGGTATCACTAGATCAGTTCTCTTCTTTTTTCCTAAATGTGTCACTCCATTGTTATCGTTTTCCTCTTTCTTCAATTCATGCTTCTTGCCATCAATACTAAGTTCCTCTTTTGAACATGAAAGAAGATACAATTCAAAGTATAAGACATGAAATACAATGAAAGCTATAATATAAAACAATGTAGACTATAAAGGATCTAAATGATATATACCGCAAAATCAACAATGTTAATGCAATTTTTCCCCAAAAAATCAAGAAACTCAAACAAGTTTTCTTTAGTTGGGCAACAATGGCCACTATGTGGCCTAATGACCTATATAAACAAAGAAAATAAAACATCACCATAGAAAAGAACACCTTAAGAACTTAGTATTAAACCTTCAAGAAAATATTAGGCATAATCATGCCAACTAAGCTACATGTTAAAAATCTCAAGTTGTATATAACTTGTGAAAATAAATGGAAAGAAAAATACAACATATAATAAATAATGTATGACAACTAGCTGCAAATTGAATCATAGAAGAACAAATTTCTCCTATGATTACCCATACATGTGGGTGCATAACGTGGCGCAATATTCCATGGTCCTTAGGGTCGAAAGGAAGTAAACCTCCTACTAACATAATGATTGATTGGTCACATCTTGGCCTTGGCTCTCCTTTGTGAGTCCAAAAAATATAAATAATTCCATCCTTAACTAGTTGTACTCCATATTATCCTTTTCACACATTATCTCCACATACCCACCAAAAATCTCAGATACGCTGATCTCCTCAATTTGAAACGGTTACCTAGGTATCAAGTAACCAATCATAAAACAAAAATAAGCTTTACAGACAAACAAAATCAAATAATTCTTAGAATTCATTGTCCATAGGAACTAGGATTAACAAAATGGATGGCTAAGAGCATTTTTCCACTAGAATAGTTAATTATAATTTGCAAACTTTATGGTATCAAAGATATTTTTAGATATCATTTGATTTTGTGAGATATTAATGTAAACAAATATCAAAATTTACCAATCCAAAAATTATCAAGGCAAAGAATAATCACGACTAATTTTTTTTCTTCTCTCTTTTTTTCTTATTTGAAGACAAAAACCAAGCTTTCTTCAGTTGACACAAGAATAGTACACAAACAAGCCCTATAAAATCACATAAAACCAAAACATTTACATGTCAATTACTTCAAAATATTATGTTATTATGTAATCTATTTCCTTTTTTGTCATAATAGTGTTGTTATTGCTAAACCACTAAAACATAGCATTATCTCTAACAGACATTGTGGTATTAATAACTACATTACATTATCTTTGCCAACAAAAAAATACCTAATGAAATAGAATCATAATATCCATTTCAATATATTAAAAGTTAAGTATCAGCTACAAGGAAGAAAAAAACTAAGCTATCTTCTAGATCCCAGTGACATAGGAAATAGTTGATTCCTAACACTTAACATGTTTTTGCTAGTGCTTGGATTCTAAGCACTGAGTGTGAAGGCTATCAAGTATAATTTATCAGGAGGTGATCTATATTGGATCATTATATTGTTTTTCATCCATCTCGATGCATTTATAGTGGAAAAAGTGGAAGAATCACCTCGCGGGACCATTTTTATTCGCGGGACCCAATGTGGAAAAACAGGGTCTGAAACCTTCTAGAAGCATTTTGAGGCATCAAATGAAATTATTTGGGGGTAAAAAATTTCTAATTTAGTATAAAAAAATTCATGTTATTCTACACAAAAATAACTTTTGAACGATGCAAGGAGTGCATTAATTAGAGTCTTTATGCAAACGTTATGCCACACAAAAGCTAACCTTCCTATTTTCACCACCATAATTCGAGAGGATGTCACACTAACCCCCATTATTAATGGAAATTGGGATATTCACGTGATTATGATGTAAAATAATCTAGAAGAGTCTATATTGTAACTTTGGTTAAGTTTTGAGGTACTCAAACTTAACCACTAGTAGGCTATAAGGTTGTGTTATAACCAGGCCACTAGGAAGAGAAGGGATTCCATTTTTATTTCAATTGAATTTGTTCCATAACAGAGAAAAAATAGCCAAGAGTGATAGGAGGTAGAGCACATAGAGAGGATATATGCAATGTAGTTTCCCATGGACTACATGCCATACTTCTTTGTACTCATAGACATATTTCCAGAAAACGAAAGAGAGCAACACAAGCTCACCTTCCACATGCATTTTTCTCCCAAAAGGATTTCCTATAGAAAATATTATGTGTAATGTATGCATGAGCTTTTATTTTTCCATTTTATATTATATGCATAAGTTTTATTTGCATGCATGCACTATCTACAGTAAAATCTATAGATCTAGAAATATAAGAAAATTGTAATAGTGTAGAATTTCATTTTTTAAATATAATATTATCATACTTGTTGTGATGAACTGTCTAGTGGAATATATACAGAATTTACGGATCAAAAGGCTAGGTATTTCAAAATTTAAATAACACGTAAGCACTCCAAGAAAGGTAGTGTGATGGATATAAACACCGATTTAAACATAATTATCCAATAATTATTCTAATGAAAAAAGGACATAGAATCTTAGCAGCAATCTCAACAATATGTCCCTATATCCCAAGATGATTTTCTAAGTAATTTGGGAAGTACACATAACATGAGCTTATCAAGTGATCTTTTATTCATAGCAATCCAATTTGATTTTCAAAATCAATTGGCGAGCCACCTAGAACTTCACCAATCCAATCACTGCAAAATCACTTTGTTGTAATGATGGGCCTCACAACAAGCTTAGCCAATTGGTTCATGAGGAAAAAGCATTAACGCAATCGGCCTCCTTCAGTGAAAGATGGCAATATCTTGTGTGATGAATATAATACACATAACATTAATACTAATAATAGTGCTACTTAAATCAACTAAGCAACAAAACCTTTCACCTTCATCATTAGTATGCTTATAAAGTATACAATCACAGGCCTCATTGTAATCCTCATTCATTATCAATTTTTTGTGTATATATATAGACACACACACACACACACATATAAAAGATACAGACTCTATGTTTTCCTTCTTATATAGGATAGTTTCCCATTATTGAACTATTTTTCATTGCATTGTTATGAAAGCCCCTTCCAAGGCACTTATTAATTCAACCTTTGGCCACACATTTATCAAACTTTCACTAACTCCAAGTCTTTTACCATAAAATGGATTATGGTATTTTTAAGTTCTGAAATTCCATTTAGTAAAGATTATTTTGCTGCAAATTGAATAATTCCATAGGAGTATCAGTGATTAGTCCCCATAACAATGCCACTAGTTTCCACAATAATCATTGCCACACTAGTGATCTTCTAGATTAAATGATTTCCTTTCTACTACCATTTTTTCACTGCACCGAGATTCTAGAGAAATTAAACTAGTAAAGAACTTAGACATTAGTATACATCACTGCATATATCTACCTAGAAGATACAATATTCAATTCTTTGAAGACTATAGAATGCCTCATCAAAAATTATGAATTGGATTACTTATTCAATATAAGTTAGAATTGCAAATAACTGGCACAAAATGAGTCAGAAATAGAGTCAAGAAAGGAAGAAACATAATAAGCTACACAAAATACCAATTCTACAAATATATGTGAAGGAAATATAGTCTAAAATTATCTGTAATGAATGCCATGAACATCTAAATTGTTGTAGCCACAAATTGAGGTGTGGCATTGCAACTCGATAATCCAAAACAAAGATTTCACAAAGAACACTCTAACTGGTGTTTTAACAACAATTTAACTCTGAGGTAAAGTTGACTATTATATGAATCAAAATATATAGAAGCTTCAAAGCGATGAAAATATAGAAATATATAATAACACTGGTAATTCTTATGTCAATAAAGACCAAGTATATTTCCATCGAAGATAACTCCATTTTCATACTGCCAGAAAAATGGACAACTGCAATCAATATGCATATACTAATTAAAGAATATCTTGACTAATTGAAAGGAATTAAATATATTTACCAATTCGACAAATAATAACTCAACAACATTCTAATATCTTTTTTTTCTAAACAATTTTGAGTCTTAACAAACAATTTATATTCACCCAAACACTAAAGTTCAACCCTAAATGTTCAGAACCAATAGGAAAAAGACAAAATCCCTTGAGCCAATAGGTGTTTAATCATTCATGAGATTCTTACACTAGCACACACTTTTAAACGCACACTAAAGCACAAACACCTAAAGAGTAGAAAGTTGCATTTGAACCCCAAGCGTTGAAAGCTCAAAACCATCTAGGATAGAGGAGACAAGAAAATAGGTCTCAATTATGACAAGAAGTTCCCCCAAATTTCCTAGGTTACAACTAAAAATAAATAAAAATTAAAAAAGCTCATTTTTCTTTTCTAAGCTTGGTAGATCCTTTCCATTCATTTTCAACAAAAACAGGCATGATTTATATCCATATCCATTTGGTAAAGTGGCATCAATCTTCCCATTGGAAAACTAGGTATGTTGGCCACCTTACCGCATTTTAAGTCATACAAAAACAAAAGATTTTGAGAATATCTATCATAGCTATATAGGTATGATTTTCCTTATTTCTCCTAGTGACAAGATAACTCAGACAAAACATCAAATTCTCTAAATCCTTCATTTATACAGAAAAAATTAAAAACCAAGCTATGCATGTCATAATACTAGCCATCAAACGAATCCGTGGGTGTTGGATTCCTGTAAATTCGCTTTGCGAGAGGCATGGAATGTGATTCTCTATGCAGAGGAGGTGAACACTATATTGTTGAATATAAAATTGAATGATTTGAAATTCCTTGTGAATTTTCTGGAATTCTATATCAGCCTTGGAAGGACAAAGGATGTCGTCATGGACTTCGCCTCGATGTTCTTCATCAGATAGTAGAGATAAATGATTTGTTTAAATTGAGAGGACTAACCTCTGGAATGGCCATGGTCTGACATAAGCTCCCTCCATTCCTCCATATCCAAATCAATGTGTTTTTCCTACTAATTTAAGTCAGCTTTCCACTCGGAAAATAATTAGTAGTTTTGAGGTTGAGTATTGGCCTAATAGGCCAAAGTGGAATCATGGACTAGGACTGAGGTGGATTTGTGGTTGTGTACCCTAGCTAGTCATGCCTGGGCTTGACTTCCTCGACTCATCTATCCATTGCCCCAATCTCACCCACGACCTCCCCTTGTTGCATTGTCCCTGCCAAAGGATGGATGTGCCATCCTATAGCTCTGCTAACCAAATAGGAGATAGAAAAAATTGAAATCAAATGACAAGACTGCTAGCTCAAGGGAGCGACTTAGCGTAGAGTCTTGACAAATACACTGGGGGACCAGACCTGTATAATTGCAACAACATAGTACAACATGTCTATGAGCATACAACCTATAAACCATATTTTTAGTCACAATATTGGACTGGGATTACTGAAACAAGCCTCTCATAGCAGCCCATAGCTCCCTGAGCTTTCTTCGAACAAGAACTAGTATCCATTCATGAGTTTCCTTCCCCAAGAATCCAATTTTCATATGAGGAAATAGGTACAACAAATATACTAGAAAATAAACAAAATCCTCCATCCAATAAGTGCATATAGAGTTCCATTGATTAGAACCAAAATGCATGCACATTATAGAAAGAAAATTTCCATAACAGATAGAAATAATTCTATTATATTCAGATAGCCTATTAGATTAAATTATTCTTTCCTTCTGAATTCCATGAAATGTTTCCTTTCAACCCCAAGACATCATCTTAGAGAAATTCTTCCAATGAGTTTTCACTTAGTATATAAGCTTAGGGATAAGTACATGCATGAAACATACACAAATAACATACCCACATCCCACGTTCATTGGAAGAAGGGTGAAGTCATCTACTCCAAGTTGGAAACCTTGTTGAGTTACCTTCGTAGGCATCCTAGATATTGCAAAGGAACCTATAAAGGTACCTCTCGTCCAAGCACAGGACATTGCATAAAACCCCAGCAAAGTGACGTCTCCTCAATTTCTACTCTCTCAATTAATGACTATCATGCATGTTTTTGCCTTGCACCTAGAGGAAAATGTGTAAGAGCCATCAATCAACCACTTTGTTTCCTTGTTGATAATGTGTCTGGCCATGGCATGGATCCCGTAAATGCCTGATATACTGGCATTATGATGCATGTGTTTTCCTTGATGGCAACTCAATTGTAACAAAACAAGTATATGGTAACTAGATGAATCTACAACTCAATTCAAAGGTGAAAGAATGTTGGAACAAAATACCAAAATGATGGGTCAAAGGTTTACATATCAGAATTAGAAGCTTGATATGGGAAATTGTTGGCATTATGAATTCGGTGTTTCCTTGATGGCAACCTACCTGATGAGTTGTCCTTGATGACAACCTATTTGATGAATGGAATCCTACTTGATAAGTTGTATTTTGATCTACTTGAAAAGGTATAAACATGATGTGTTTATAGATGTGACAGAATGCATGGCAGTTTAGAGGAATGAAAAAGTTGGAAGCTCAAGAACTATATGCGGGTTCTGTTAAACCAAGGCATGTATGCACATGAGTTTAGTGAAGAAAAGTAGTGTATGGTTTTTGTACCATGGTATTCTAAATACCAGGGGTTCTTATAATGGTATTGGCCCATAATAATGAGCGCAACAAAGAATATTGATCCTATCAAAGAATACCATCGACATAGCTATGGTTTTGACCCGTGGTGTTGAAAAAGGCTAAAATTATATAAGGAGGTGAAGATCAAAGTGCTAGGTGTGCAAGTGATGGAAATCTTATGAAGAGTTAGATCAAAATAAAATATGCATGTTATGGTTTTTTTTATGCTTTGCTTGATCTAAACTAAGTATGCACCTGAGAGTTTGAAGATGGATGAGATCCCATAGATTTGAAATAATTATGCACTAATGAAAACAATGATGGATCAAGATCATTAGATCTAAAACGACTTTTCATTCTATGATCTGCTTATGGATTGACTAGCTCAAAGTACTGAAACATGTTTTTATCTGTGAATATTATGATCTGGGTCTTTCTGAAGTTCTAAACAACTCCGAAATTTTAGGTAAAAATTTGCAGATCTATATGTTGGTTGGTCTTGGGAAAATCACGTATACATGTAGGTTCATCTCTTCAAAGTACCGTATACAAAGTAAGTATTTATGTTCATATTGATTGATCAATCTGATCAGTTTTGCTGCTTCTATCATGTCTGTCAATGATGTCCTCATAATTGATCTAGGTTAAGTGATAATTTCTGAAGTAGAAATGATTGAATGATAAAGTTGAATGTGGTTATGGATTTATTGAAGAATGTTAAGAATACTTGTTGATTTTGATTGAAGATGAGAAATAGTCCTGTGATTGGTTCAGAATGTTGTAGTATATCTGAGTATGATATAGTGTCCTTTTTAGAATTGCACTAGTAAAGTTTTCAGTGTTCATTATTTTAAGATCTATACACGAGTTTTTCTCCAGAAGAGCGTTTATGCATGTGAGTTGCCTTAAGTGAAGTAGCATATGAATTTTTCCATAAGAATGATGAGGATTGCAGTTGATTCTATGTGTTGATGCAATATTCTCGGTTAAGTTTTGTGTACTAGTTACAATGATCTGACTATTTTAGTTGATTGGTTGAATTTTGATTAAGTGTCGGTTGATTGGGTTTTGAGTGAATGGTTGATTCAATTGTGTCATAGGTTTCAATGATTCATTGATTTAGTTATGTCATAATTTTCAGTGATTGATTGATTCGGATGTGTCAAAGATGGATGATTATGTTACAATGATGCGTCATTGTTTGATTTGTATTGAGCTTAAGTTTTGGTAATTGATCTATTATGAAAATTTGATGACAAGTGGCCTACAAGTTACGATCTGTTGAAGTAGGTGGATCCATTGTAAAAATTCATCAAACATGGTACATGGATGTTGTTGAGGGTTGGAGCCTTCAGTGAGGAAGTTCAAACTTCCTACCAGTAGTAGCTAGTGATCACATCAAGGGGTTGGAGCTCCCTTCTAGTAATAGCTATAGAAGGTGTGAAGGTTCTAGATTTATGTAGGTTGGTGCCTATGTACGGGTACAAGTTTACACTAGTAGAAGAACCAAGGGGTTGGAGCTCCCTTCCAGTAGAAGCTAGAGAATGAAATAAGATTGTAGCCTTCTACAGGTGGGTGCCTACTTACTGGTATGAGTCTGAACCAGTACAAGATTGTAAAAATATTTTTCTTTATATTAAAAGAAGACAAAGATGACAAAAACAGGTGTTTTTTTCCCACATTAGGTTTCCACCTTAAATACTGGTGTTCATGTGTGTTTCTTATGTGTGATGGTTTATTTTGTTCTTACAGCACATGGTTACTATTTATCTAATATTTAATAAAGTACTGATGCATTGGCTAAAGACCAGCATATGATGAAGTAACTGAATCATAAGCTTACTGGATGTATGCTAATTGTCTTAAGAACAATTGCGTACACACATGGGTTCCTTTTAGTAAAGTCACATATGGAAATCTAAATATGAAAAGAAAAAATTATCGATTTGAAAATACTGATTCAGCCCCCCTCTTAGTATTTTTCCCAACAATTGGTATCAGAGAAATTCCTTTGGCAGAAGCCTAATCGCTTGAAGGAGATCCGTCGAGAAAGTGGGAAAGAATCAAAAGAAGAAAGAAACTCAAAATAAGAAGACATCTCAAATAAACAATGACAGTATTAGAGATGATTTCCTATTAGGTGGAAGCAAATATGCAGATTCAGAATCACCTCAGAATGAAGATGAACAAACAAAAGAATTAATTCAGGTATTGATTTTCGGTCCTGTAGTGATACTTGTCTTTGTTCATGCAATATTGAAGACAATGAATGTGATAATGAAACAACTTAATTTTGTCTTATGGGTGAAAGTGAAAGAAATATTATAGAGGTAGAAGTTAAGCAACTCACAAATAAAATTAGAGATCAACAAGATTTATTTGATAAAAGGGAATGTTCCTACAAAGAAGAGGTTATCAGGTTAAAAACTTAGTTGGAGGAAGGAAAAAAAATAAGGAAACAATACAAGGGAAATGAATATCAATGTCAAAGGTTGCATGATGAAGTAACATCATTGAGAAATCAAGTGAATGAAAATGATACAACAACCAAGGAACTTTATGAAAGAACTAGTCTTGAAGCCAAGATCGTCTCTCTAAAATAAGATCTTGAAAAATAAAATAAGTAGAATGAATAACTACTTCAAGAATTTTAAAAACAAGAAAATGATATTCTCAAATTAAAACAAGTGGAAGAAGGAAGAAACCATGAAGAACCAGTATGTAGAAAAGGAAAAGAAATATTAGGTTGAGGTAAATATCTTAAAAGGTAAATTAGAAGAAAAGAATAAACTTTTACGATTCCAAGATAGTATTAAGATTTTGGATAATATTCTTAGTAGTTAAAGGTCTCCTACCATCAAATATGATCTTGGTTTTCATGAAACTGTTAAATTGAATCTAGCTCACAAACTGAGGCAAGGATTTCTAATTCAAAATCTAAAATGCCCAACAAGGAGATAAGAAGTCAACCCAATCAACAACCAAGGAAAGAAAGTCTTCAAAGAAAATCATTTACTCCTAACTATATAAGTGTTAATTGATTATTTTCTTTGATAAATAATGTTGAATGTTTTATATGTCATAATTTTGGACATGTTCTAGCCAGGTATAAAAGTAGAATGTTTCAATCTAATAACTATCTCATAGAAAGATCATCATCTTCCAGGTACTTTAAGGGATATTGTTTTTCTTGCAATGTGTTTGGTCACAAAGCCATTTATTGCTATAGAAGGAACATGAAACATATAAGATTTTATGCTTGTAACAACTTTGGGAATATAGAAAAATAATGTAGGAACAAGTCTATGGATCACTATAGACAATTTGGTAAGCAATCAAAAAGGAATATTGTTATCAGAAAATTTGAAAAAATGGATCCACCAATTAGAAAGAAAAGGAAGATCATATATGGTGTGATCTTTCTCTCTACTCATTTGAAGACAAATATGATAGTGGATGTTCTCATCACATGACTAGAGACAAGAGTAAGATGGAGCCTCTGATGAAGAACCATCATGGTAATGATATTCTTGGAAGTAATGTTTTAGCAAAATTTCTAGGTCAGTGTACATTTATAATAGACTCAAGGGGAACTGAAAGAATGAAATTTTAGAGTTCCTTTTTTCACACGTGGAATTTATGAAGACAAGTCATGTGTATGTGCGAGTTTGAAACTACACAGTTGCATATATGTTAGTTGGATGAAGAAACAGTGGGATAGAATGAGAAAAGGATCTAATATGGTTCAGTCAATTATCAATTATCTTTTCTATTTTGATGATTGATGATTTATGTATTTTGATGATATTTAGAATTTTTTGATGTCTTGATGTATAACTAGTTGATGATGATACCTTGATGATTCGTACTGATGATCAGATATGATAGTGAACGATTAGCACAGGTTCAGGGGAAGCATTTTCTATGCTTCTAATAATGCATTGTTGGCATTATGTTTTCTTTAGAAGTTCTTGGTATTTAATGAGGCTTATCAATGGTGATGAGGCTTATGTTGTTGAAGTGTTTAAATGATGCATCATACTATGTTGCAGTCATGGGTTGCCTATGATGAAATCACAGATGATACTTATATTGCTTGAGGCACATAGTTGTTTTGATGCTTCTGATCAGACTTATGGATGATTCTTTTGATGATGCATATAGTTATGTTTCTTACATGGTGATCTTCATAAGTTCAAGGAGAAGAACAAAGCTTGAGTACACAACTTCATTATTTGATGAGGATACATGTCACTCATTTTTATTATGCTGATGTCATCGTGCCTTCAAAGATGCATACATTTCATATGGTGCAGTTATGGATGAGGATTCCTATGGTATTGGCTCTCATGTGCTATATTTTTTGAGGATTGTTGCACTTGATGGTACCAATAAAGTTTGACAAATGACTGTGAGCTCATGCTTTTATTTTCACATTGATGAGAAGTTAGACACATATAACTATATCTATGTTGGATACATGGATGATTACTTAAATTACACATTGGTAAATAATGTTGGTTGGCCAAGAGAATGGTGTTATTGCAAGTTTCATGAAGACATAGCTATTTGAAGACATGGATATTTGGAGACATGGCTTACTTAGTCACATAATGATGATGACTTCTTACTTCATGATGATAGGTTTGGTTCTCACATATGTTGATTATCATGGTTGATATATTAAGGGTTGTTGTGGAAATATCATGTGTTTCTTTCTATGATGATGATGTTATGGGTCATGGATGATGACTATGGTGTTTTCACATATATATGATATGATGTGAATGGTTTTGCATCACTTCTTGGAGATATGGCATATGCTTAGTTGATCCATGGAAGGCTATGTTTTGGATAAACCTAAGGCCTTTTCTACTAAGGAAAGGGTGCAAGTTGATATTGATAACATCAAGAGAATAATTTGATATATACATGAGGCATACTTAATCATAAATTGATGATATTAATGTTACATTCCCTTATCTTGTGAATTGTTGATAGGCATATATAGGTTGTTATTCTTGATGCCGCTGACATATGCTTATGGTGCAGATCATATATGGTGTATGATAGTTGTCGATAACTATCATGATCTTGTTTAGGACTTTGTTCTTTCTTATAAATGTCATGTATGTACTTTTGAGATCATGTCAAATATGTAATCCCACCCGGTTAGGTGGTTTAGTCAAATATGTATCCCCACTTGGTTGGGAGATTGATGTAAGTATGGGTCCTTCGTGATAGGAAGGTCATACTTAGTTGAGTGATAGAGTCATGTACTTTATTTTACATCCATCAGAGATTGCGCCATGTTCTCAGGGGGAATTTGATCACAAAATTTAGCAGGTGCTTAGGGGGATCATGATCAATGTTCATATTCCACAGTTCAGATATGGAAGTCTTCCTTTATCATTGGTTAACCGTTTTCCATTGATGTGAAAGAGGGAGAGTAGCTTGGTGTTTGGAGAGTAGCTTCATGCTTTGAAAAGCTTGGTGCTTGGTTTGATTTTATTTACAAGTTGTGGAGACCAAACACCAAATTCGTTGCCATCAAGTCCAAAGGGGGAGATTGTTGGCATTTTGATGCATGTGTTGTCCTTGATGGCAACTCACTTGTAACAGAACAAGTATATGGTAACTAGATGAATCCACAGGTTAGTTCAGAGGTGATAGGGTGATGGAACAGAATACCAAAATGATGGGTCAAATGTTTACAGATCAGAATCAAAAGCTTGATATGGGAAATTATTGGCTTTATGAATTAGGTGTTGTCCTTGATGGCAACCTACCTAATGAGCTGTCCTTGATGACAACCTATTTGATGAATGGAATCCTACTTGATAAGTTGTCTCTTGATCTACTTGTTAAAGGTATAAACATGATGTGTTTATAGATGTGACAGAATGCATGGCAATTTTGTTTACAGATGTGACAAAATGCATGGAAGTTCAGAGGAATGATAAAGTTGGAAGATCAAGAACTATACGTGGGTTATATTAAACCAAGTCGTGTATGCATGCAAGTTTAGTGAAGAAAAGTAGCGTATGGATTTTGTACCATGGTATTCTAAATAATAGGGGTTCTTACCATGGTATTGGCCCATAGTAATGAGCGTGACAAAGAATATTTATCATGTCAAAGAATACCATCGGCTTAACTATGGTTTTGACCCATGGTATTGAAAAAGGCTAAAACTATATAAGGAGGTGAAGATGAAAGTGTTAGATGTGCAAGTGATGGAAATATTATGGAAAGTTAGATCAAAAGAAAATATGCATGTTATGGGTTTTTGTATGCTTCTCTTGATCTAAATTAAGTATGCACTTGAGAGTTTGAATATGGACGAGATCTAATACATTTGAAATAATTATGCACAAATGAATGCAATGATAGCTCAGGATCTTGATCTTCTTATGGATTGACTAGATCGAAGTACTAACACATGTTTTTATCTCTGAATATTATGATTTGGGACTTTTTGAAGTTTTGAAGAGCTACGAAATTTTAGGTCTAAATTTGTAGATCTATATGCTAGTTGGTCTTGATAAAAGTGCACACACACATGGGTTTGCCTCTTCAAAGTAGAATATACAAAGTAAGGATTTATGTTCATAATGAATGATCAATATGATCCATGTTGCTGCTTCTATGTTGTCTATCAATAATGTCCTCATAATTCAGCTGGGTTAAGAAATAATGTCTAAAGTAGAAATGATTGAATGAGGAAGTTGAATGTGGTTATGGATTGATTGAAGAATGTTAAGTTTACTTGTTGATTGTGATTGAAGATCAGAAATAGTTATGTGATTAGTTCAGAATGTTGCAGTAGATCTGAGTATGGTTCAATGTCCTTTTCAGAATCACAATAGTCAAGTTTTCATTTTTCAGTATTTTAAAATATGTATAAATGTTTCTCTCAAGAAAAGTGTGCATGCATGTGGGTTGCCTTAAGTGAAGTAGAGTATACATTTTGGCATATGAATGATCAGGACTACAGTTGATTCTGTGTTTTGATACAGTATTCTGGGTTCAGTTCTATGTGCTCATTACAGTGATCTAACTATTTCAGTTAATTGGTTGAAGTTTGATTAAGTGTCGTTTGATTGGGTTTTGAGTGAATGGTTGATTCAGTTTTGTCATAGGTTTCAACAATTTATTAATTTAGGTATGTCATAAGTTTCAATGATTGATTGATTCAAATGTGTTAGAGATGGATGATTGTGTTACAGTGATGAGTTATAGTTTTATTTTTATTGAGCTTAAGTGTTGATAATGGGTCTAGTATGATGAAATGTATCCTATAGGTTATGATGTGTTGAATCAGGTGGATCTAGTGTGAAAATTCATGAAATGTGGTCCATGGATGTTGTTGAGGGTTGGATCCTTTAGTGAGGAAGTTGAAGCTTCCTGCCAATAGTAGTTGGTGATCACATCAGGGGGTTGGAGCTCCCTTCTAGTCGTAGTTGGAGAACGAGTGAAGGTTGTAGCCTTTTGCAGGTTTGTGCCTATGTATTGGTACAATTTTACCCCAGTAAAAGAACTGTGGGGTTGTAGCTCCCTTCTAGTAGAAGCTGGAGAACAAACGAAGGTTGTGCCCTTCTACAAGTGGGTGCCTACTTACTGGTATGAGTCGACACTAGTAAAATATTATAAAAAGATTTTTCTTTATATTAAAAAGAAGATAGAGATGACAACAACAAGTGGTTTTCTTTCCCGCATTGTGTTTCCACTTTAAATCCTGGTGTTCATGTGTGATGGTTTATTTTGTTCTTACAACACATGGTTACTGTTTATATAATAATACATTACCGATGCACCAATTGAAGACCAACATATGATGAGTTAAATTAATCATAATTGTACTGGATGTATGCTAGTTGTCTTAAGAACAATCTCATACACACATGAGTTCCTTTCAGTAAAGTCACATATGGAAATCTGAATATCAAAAGAAAAAGTTATTGATTTGAAAATACTGATTCACCCCCCCTCTCAGTATTTTTCCCAACATGATCAATGTCTCCCACCCCAATAAGGGATCTTTGATTCAAAATTTGGTTATTCATGTTGCTATGCTTAGCATCATTTTCCAATATTTTCCCTAAATTATCCAACTCTTCTATGTGGTTTCATAAAGGCCATGTTGTGCCCAACACCGTCCCTACATTTAGGCATCCCTAGTTTTCCAAGAAATCAAATTCCTTGTTTCCTTATTACCTAACGTGGCATGGAATTATGTAATCTAACCCTAGTAGGATGCCTCCAATATTTTGTACAAGGCGACCATTTCTCCAACTGTGACTAATATTTTCACTACTAAAGCCTTGGTTCAGTTTTTTAAGAGCTTCAATCACAAGGTTATAATCTCCTGATATCACCAACTTCATGTATCCTTCTCTGTTGTCTATAATTAGGCCTTTCTCCAGAGAAGTGAATTCACCCTCATTATTGTTGGAAAAACCACAGTCAACTACGTAAATTATTTTGACATGGTTCTTAGAGTCTCTAAATAAGCCCCAAAACCCAACCTCCCTAGGATTTCCTTTGGAGGCACCATCAAGTTTTAACTTTAGGAATGATTCTAGGGGAGAAGAATAATGGTTTCGGGAAGATATAGGTGAAACAATGAGTTTCCAAGAAGAAGGAGAAATCATTTGAGGAGACAAATTCAGTTGGAAACGAATCTGAGCTTCATGGGGGGGGAACCTACCTTTCATCCTAATGCCATTAGTCTAGTAGAATTGCTTCTCTTATATTTTGAATAGTCATATTGCATACCTACTTATGGGCTATACATTGAGCCTTAAAGATTATTTTGTTGTGTTCTTTCCATATTGCCCAAAGAAGAAACTCAATTGCCAACCCCTAGGCATGGTTCAAGAATGGACTCGACAAAATCCCTTTTTTCCATATTTGAATAACTCCTTTGGTACTATTATGGTCCCTATCTAGGTGTCTAAAGAGGATTTCTATCTTATACCATAGCTTCTCAATAAATGGGCAAGTGTTCAAGAGGTGTTATAGATCTTTAGTTTGGTTCCTATATAGAATAGAAAATCATGGTCCTTGAACTTCCCTTTTTGGAGTCAATCCTAGGTGAGGATTATTCTTCGACATACAAACCATAGGAAATGAGAAACCTTTGGCTAAAGGTTTTGTTTCCATATATTTCTTAATATAGAGATGTGTTGGTCTAGAGTTTCTTCTGATACTAATTTGTATGCCTCCGAGACATTGAACATTCCTTTGGTAGAATACCCCCATCTATGGATGTCCTGACCTGCTTGTTTAGTATTTTTTCTGGTTTGAAGCTCTCTTTCTAGTATTTTCAATTGATTGATTGTAGGATGTTTCATCCAATCTTGTTAGCCCTTCCATTGTCTCTAATTCAGATCATTTTGTATGGGTTTCCAGAATTTTTCTACCAAGGAGCATCTTTGACTACTTGTAAAAAGGAAGATTTCACCTAGATCCTGCTTGTTGAATAAGTTCCCTCTTTTCTTCCATGCATCTTGCTAGAAAAAAGCAATTTTCCCAGCCCAAATTTACCATAATATGTGATGTATAATGAGATCTCTATTATTTGAAGGTAGGTTCCTATTTTATGAACCCTTTGGGTTATCAGTATGTCTTAATTTTTCTATGGATGAAGTCGACATTCTATATTTTCTAGTCCATTTATTTTTCCATAGATCTAGGCATCCCTTTACCAATATCTACCATACCTTGGCCTCCAACACTTGGTTTAGAATTGTCATATCTCTTAGGCCTAGACCTCCTACTAGTTTGGGTTTTATAACATTTGGCCAGGAGATGAGGGTCCATTTCTTAGCCTTCTGAGCTCCTCTCGAAAGGAAGTTTTTGAAAATATTTGTCATGGAAAGAGAAGTATATTTGGGAGCTACCATGCTTGAGAGTTGGTATACTAGAATGGATTGTAAGATGACTTTCAAGATAATCACTCTTCCTGCCAAGTTTAGGGCCCTAAAGGCCCAACCACTAAGCTTTTATTAGATTTTATGTAGCAGATATTTCTAGGAAGAATTCCTTAAATATTTAACAACCAAGGGCATACCTAGATACTTCATGGGAAAATATCGAATACCAAAGCTGAGAGTTCAGGCGAGGAAGGCTTGGATGGAATTAGGGGTATTGAAAAATAAAATGTTTTACTTATCATTGTTTATCTTATTTACGGAGGCTTGCATGAACTCATGTAGGATATGTTATGTCTTTCTTACTTCACTAAATCTGAAGAATTTAGAGAACAACATAATATCATCCTCAAATTGTTGGTGGGTGATAGGGAGATCATTCTCCCAAAGGGAAAGGCCTTGGAGATGAGAGGACTGGGTGGCTAATCTAATATATGTTCCCAAGACTTTAGCAACAAGGATAAATAGAAAAGGAGGCAATGGGTGTCATTTACAGATACCTCTAAAAGGGTTAAAGTTTTTGGATGGAGAATCATTGATCAATATCGAGAAAACCATAGTGATGAGGGAGGAAACCTAGCTAATGCACCTTGAATCGAAACCATAGGACTGCACGATACTTAGGAGATAAGGCCAACTGAGGCAATCATAGGTTTTGGACAAATCTAATTTAATCATCATTCCTAGAGTTTTAAGTTTTTTAAGAGAGTGAAAATATTCCTAGGAGGTGATGATACCATCCAAAATATGGTGGCATACAACAAAACACATTCATTCAAGGGATATGAGTTTGGGTAGGAGAGGATTTATCTTTTTCACCATAATGGTGGATATGATTTGTTTGAAAGTAGATCACTACCGGGGAAGGGGGCGGGCTGAATGACTAGTGATGGCCTTTATGTCAATTATTTTTTTCACCACAATATAAAATAGGCATGCACATTCAGAACATTAGCTTAACTAAATATGAAAGAATCAATCAACTCAAAACATAATAACCATGACATGCACACATAATAACACAACTATTTCTGGTGGAAACCCTTTCAGGAGAAAACCACCCTGCTGCTACACTGCTCAATTCTTTTATTAATCTACTAAACAAGATTTTACATGGATTAGATTGTAACTATAAGTCGAAATACTTGGCTTACTTCACAGTATGTTGGCATCTATGGGTTAGGAAATATGATTATCTCATGGATCTATGGACTACCGTCCACTGAAGGCCACCATGATCAAAGATCCTCGCCCAACTCCCATTTGGCTATCCAACTCCTATTGGATGGTGAAAGTTGCTCCTTCTACTGAATCCACCAAATCACTATCTACTCTAAAGTCTTAATCTGAACCATGTTTCATAAATCTCTCATATTGGGTTCTAAATCTTCTCAACATGAGCAACCCAACAACACTATCATTCTGCACATAAAATCTAAATAAAAAACTTTTCCTGGAGGAGAGAAATTCTTCTCTTCTTCTCACACCAAAACTCTACTCTCTAAAACACTAAAAGTTGTCAATTCTATGACATCTGCAACAGATAAATTCTGAATATTCTTATCAATTCTATCTCTAATTTCTGCATACAACACTCTGATAAAACATTGCAAAACTATGTGAGAAATTTTTTCAATCTCTACTCACTCTCAATGCCATCTCAATGACATACTCTCACACTCTCAATGGAACAAAACCAACCAACGAACAACACAATTTTTTTTTTTTACATAAGTAATTGCCAAGATATCCTCAACAATTCTCCAAGTGAGTACCATACGAAAGTACCATGGCTATGCCAATACCCAAGACACCTGTACCATTCTAATGTCCAAACCAATACCACACAAGAAAATACCTTGGTTATGTCAATACCAAGGACACATGTACCATGGTAATCTCAAAACTGATAACATGGGAAAATACCTTGGTTATGTCAATACTAAGGACACATGTACCATGGTAATATCCAAGCCAATACCATGGGAAAATACCTTGGCTATGTAAATACCAAGGACACATGTACCATGGTAAGCTTCAAACTAATACCATGAGAAAATACGTTGGTTATGTCAATACCAAGGACACATGTACCATGGTAATATCCAAACAAATATCACGGGAAAATATCATGGTTATGTCAATACCAAGGTTTCTTATACCATGATAATCTCCAAAACAATACCATGGGAAAATACCATGATTATGTCAATATCAATAATGTCTGCGCCAAAATAATATCATGTGCCAACCTACTCCACACACACATACCAATACCATGGTAATTCCAAGACCAATAATACTTGTACGATGGTAATATTTTACTCATTCTCAATCAAATACCAAAGTAAACAATTTAGGTTCCATACGAAATACATGGGAACCATCCTTGGTAACATTATATAACCAAACAATCATATGCATAACCAATGCATATCTAAACACAACACCACCATCCAACTTTATGCAAAAACATGATCATGAGGACCATGAAATCCTCTACTCACACTCTATATGCAACACGTGCAAATCACATATCCATCCACACATATCCATGCAATAGACATGACAAAACCAATGCAACACATCAACCAAGTACAAGCCACTTGTAGCCAAACATACAAGTGCTAACCAACTCTCCTACAACCTATTCTACCAAGTTGACATCAATGCCAACCAAAAATTCATCTGCAACACTACAACATACATCAATTCCAGTATGATTTATAAATAACATTACATAAAGTAATAGTTCTGAATCCATTCAGTTCCTTAGAGTGGACTACTTTAGGAAGTAACGTGATAAAAGTAGAGTTGAGCCCAAAATTCACCTTTTGTGTCCTTTTATATTCTTCCACCACATCTAGGATGTCTTTCCCTATGAAGCTCAACAAAACTTGGAATAAATCTGTAGTGAATTCATCTGGTCTGAGGGCATTGTTTCTGGCCATTCCTTTGATAACTTCCTCTATTTTCTCAAGAGTAACCTCCCTCATCGGAGAAAAGTTATGTTCTCTACTTACCAGTTGGGGAATATGACTCGTTATTCTTTAGATGGCCTGTGTTTGATCTATGATTGGATTCAAAAGGAGGGATTGGAAGTGATCAACGAGGAGGTCTTCCATCTCCTTGTTCTAGGTAAGCTGGTTCCCTTCTGCATCCTTCAAAGAAAATATATGATTGTGTTCCCAATGTTGAATCATGGCCTTGTGGAAAAATCTTGTGTTTTTTTCCCTTCCCTAAGCCACTAGACTGTATATTTATTATTCCAAAGGATTTCCTCATGTGTTCTCCTTTCCTCTATCTGATTGAGTACCTGACCTTCTTCCACTGCCAATTCCTCCAATCGCCCTTTTACGATCATCCGTTGTTGGATCCTTTTAATTCTCTCATGTAAATGCTGTTGCTCCACCATAATATTTCCAAACTGACATTTATTATATCACTTTACTTGTTTTTTGAGGTCCTTCAATTTAAGGTGGAAGGTGTGCATATGATTTTTTCCTTGTACTGAAGTGGATCTCCATGAGTTCTCCATTTTCCCAAGAAAGGTGGGGTCCCTAAGCGAGAAAGATTCAAATCTAGAAGGCCTATTTCAAGGCGCAAGCTTTAGATTGATTTCCAACCTTATTGACAAGTAATATGAACCTGAGAAAGGTAAGATTGAAGCTTCAAAGAAGATGTCTTTGCTTATGAATTGTTCTCACGCAAGAAATTTGTCTCGACTGTTGGTAAGCAGATGCACAACTAGTTTAAAGAAAAATACACAACAGATAATTAATTCAAGCACATAAGACACAAGAATCTAACGTGGTTCACCCAACCAATCTGGGCTACGTCCACACAACATAGGCATCGACAATTTATTAATCAAACATGAGATTACAAAAATGAAATCCTCACAAAACTCTCACCCTCATTGCAAACAATCTGAATGGTTGCCTGTTATATAGCAAAGAGGATCTAACTCCCTCATAAATCCTCTCAACTCAAATTTAGGATGCATTAACTCCCTCCCAAAAAACTGGAGTTAATCTAGCAACAAAATTTCTATTGTTGTCACCTACATAGATTTTTGCCTATCTTACTCCAAAAAGAAAATCTCAACAATCTCCACCTTGACAACAATTAGCCTAATGCCCTGTTATTATTATTTTATCTTTTTTGCAAGCCAAGAGAAGCCAAACACCAGTGTATCTTCTCTAACAAAACTGGTTTCGTGAACATGTCTGCACAATTCTCCTTTGTATGCACCTTTTCAAGAGAGA
>APFE031666908.1:331943-344048 GCA_000404065.3 Pinus taeda
ATTTAAATGATCAGCAATCGATGTACCTTCCTTCATTCGCAAACCGTACAACTATCGCTTCAGGAGAATCCTATTGGTTAAGGATTTGGTCATGTACAGTTTCTCCAGTTTCGTCCACAAACCAGCACCTGTTGTCTCCGACACAATATTAAACAGGACATCATCAGCTAGACACAGTCAAATAGCACTAATCGCTCTTTCATCCATCTCAGCCCACTCACTATCTGTGATGTTGTAAGGCTGTTTAGACTTGCCCAACAATGCCTTTGCCACGCCATGTTGGACAAGCAAATCATGCATCTTCACCTTCCAGATCTCAAAATTATTCTTGCCATTAAACTTCTCAATTTCAAACCAGGCACTCTGAGTTTTGGCCATCTTATATCAACCAAAAAATAATAATCTCCAAAAAACAAACCAATGTTTCAATACGAGCAATTAACAAAACAAACTGCCTATGCCTTTCTGTCTTTGCCTTTAAAAAAAAAATCTGCCCTTTGCACTTATATTACTTTGATGTCTTTATTGATTTAGAATTTGGTTGATTTTTTGTTTTAACAATTCTCAATGCATGAAACTTCCATTATATACCAAATTCACCTCAAATATAAAATGCAAATAAAATCCGAATTGCCATATACAACTTTACGTTATTGCACAAGGAATTCTCCATGAATGCATTTAATGTGAAAGTTGATTGAAGCAGGGGAAACACTATAGTTGGTGGAAACCAGTAGAAATCATTCCGGTCTTCGTCAATTGAGTGCTTTTGGATGAGTCAGAAACCAATTTCATAATTTCAAATCACTGTCCACTCACACCCACTAAATCTTCCATTCAAAATTCGACTCTATTTCAAAAGAAATGACAGGCAGAAAGCAAATTGAATGAGGAATGCAATTATAATGACAATGTGGACCTTCACTACAATACGCACCAGCAATCCACTCACACTGCGAGCACTATGCACCAGGCACCATTCCCACACTACGCACCACACTTGGCACGAAAAGCAAACAAAAAAAAAAACTTTACGCAGATTTTCCTTGACAATACGCACCAGCACGTCATACACAGGTTACTTTACCTCCAGCGCCTTGGTGCTCCACCAAATGTATAACAGCGCAATGCTCCACCAAAGATATAACAGCGCAGGTATAACAACGCTCCACCAAAGATATAACAACGCTTCAGCACAACACCAAGATGTTATACGCACCAGCATCAGTATACAACACCTCCAGGTAGCAATCCACTCCACGCACTAGTATACAGCACCTCGAGGCAGCGATCCACACTAACTCCAGCTACTTGATGGGTGCCTCCCCAATGATTGTTCCATGTAAAGGTTCCATTGATAGTTGGGATATCTACCATCTTTACGTCAATGATCAGGCCTTTAAACACTTCCATCTCTGGATCCATTCTGCTTATCCCACTTTTCTTCTCTTATGTCAAAGAAATTAGATTGAAATATTCTCCTATTATTCACATATCCTCAGAGCGGAGGCATCGTATCTTCCCTGTATTTTGAAGGAAAGTTGATTTTTCTCCTAGAATGTGGGGACCATAAACAACTAATAATATAGCCCATTCTTAGGTCTCAATGTGTTTAAATCTCTTAGTAAGGATTGGCAGAAGGCTGGCCCAGTTGTAAAAAACTATCTCCATTGGATTCCATATTATTACTAATCCTCACGCATTTCCTTTTTCATCCAAGGCCATGACCTCATAATGAGTTTTAATTCCTAGGAAAATTTATTTCAATTGATATTAGCATACTTTAGTTTCCTCGATTAGCATAATACTAGGTCTTTCTTGTTTTATCCTCTCCTTTAGATATCTTTTCTTTCCCTAGCTATTGAGGCCTCACACATTCTAGGATATAATTATCATTTAGAAGATTTATTGATTTGGTGGAATATCATTGAGAGCAGTGCCACCCTTCTTTAATTCAATAACAGATGCCCAATCATATGGATTGATACTTGCAAGTTATTTCTACTTCGTTTATTTCCCCCTTTCCCTTGTACGCTTTGATCAAGTTCGTTTCTATATTGGGGCTGAAGATGCTCTAGATGATCCATTGAATCTCAGTTTTTCTTATACTTTTTTTTGTCTTCTAAGATAAATCTTTCATCTAGATTCCTCCATTCATTCAGAAGTCATTTGAGAACTATTTCTTTTGTGCTCAACTCCTCTAGTGTCCCATCAATTTCCATAGTTTCCCGATCCTTTGGTCTTTCATCTTCCTCTTGATCTGTGGCATCTTCTTGAGCTTTTCTTTTGGTTTTTTTCTCCCCTTCAAGTGGAACCACACAATTTTCGGTGGTAGTTGGTTTTCCTAAATCCTTTGATTGATAGTTGTCTTCCATTAATACTTCATACTTGTTACTACTGGCTTGATTCTTTGCATTTTCTATGTATTTGTTGGCAGTGTTTTAGAATTCCTCCTTTTATTGGTGACCTCTTGGAAGCGTTCTTGATCTTCTCATGATTTTGGATTGTCCTTGTTTCTTTCCTAGCCCACTGTCCCCATTTGGTTTAGAGAAAAGTCTCTAATTAAATTTTTATACCCATGACATTTCTCGCATCAAAACTATATGTGATCATAGTCCAATGGTTGTTGCAATATCTCATCCTAGCATTCTAACTCAATGAATTATGGAAGGGGTTTCATTATGTCCATATACACATGTATTCATGTATGTGAGGTATATAGTCATCTATGGATGGAAGGGGTTTCATTATGTTCATATACACATGTATTCATGTATATGAGGTATATAGTCATCTATGGGTGGAGTCTCCTACTTTGAAAAATAATCCAATGGAATTTCTTATTCCCTCTAGGATTTATGGATCCCAAACGTTGTGTGGAAGAGTAAATATGTGAACCCAAACTGGGGTTTCCATGAAATTTTTCTAATTTGGGTTGTAGCATTTCTCTAAGTAACCCATGAATTGGTCGACATTGTAAAAGAAATATGACCCATTTTCAAAAACCCTCTCTTTATCCTCTAGATTGGTGAAGATCATTATGAAGAAGCCTCTCGCTCCAAATTTCAAGTACATATTCCTTTTTGACTGCCATTTTAACTAGATCCATTTCATGAGGCATTTATTTGAGGGCCACGTGCCTATGAATTTACAGGTCAAGGCATGATCTTTCATGAACTTGAGATATTTTTTTAGTTTATGTTTAGAATCACAAATGTTTTTTTTTAACAGCTTGTGGCAAGTACTACCCCCTATCTGCTTTGCCACTATGCCTCCATCATTGGGCTTCCATTGATTCAGGACCTCCCTTGCAACTTGATTCCACACTACAATATTAAGATAGGAGGGGATCTCTCCCCTCCCATTTGTTGCACCCATTCAAATTGTCATGGATCAATGATTAGAAGAGACAAGTTGGATTGATGAGACTGATCCACTGCAAAATTTTCAGAAGTCGAAACCCTATTAGAGCTCATTTCTGGCTTAAAAAAAAAAACTCTAGAATAAGTAAATTATTAAATTAATTATCCTAATAAACTTTGATCCTGCCTAGTGACCCTCCTCTTCTTGCACTATTTTGAGGTGAGCATAGTTTGAGCATCACCTAGATATCCCCCTTTGTCTAGGAAACTTCCCAGGCTATCCGCTATGAATTAATGACTTCCCCACCCCATCCCCATATCCCTAGGGATAGGAGAACTCAAGGGATATGTACCTACTGAAATATGGGGAATAGTAAATAATGAATGTACCAGAAGATGAAATGTCACTATAGTAATAGTTAAAATCAATATTAATTTCCAAAAAAATGGTCAGGAAACCAACCATCTCCAACATGAAACTAATGACTCTTGCTAAGAAACTGTAGGCTACATATCTATTAGGAGCCCATGATGACCCATACAAGAAACCATTGAAAAGTTAAAACCTAGAAAATCCAAAACTAATAAAATGGATAATGGATGCCTCTAAAATCCTTATTAGAGCTCCACTTATGTTTTCAATAAGAAACAAAGAAAAATATTTGAGTAGTCTGAAGTAGTGATAAACAAGAAATGAGATTCTCTTTAGTGAGCAATAAGTGTTGTACTATGGGATGCAAAGAAGGTGGGCATGGTCAGATTTGTAGATTCTCTTCACACTATTCTAAAATCTTCCAATTTCCCCACAACTTCATTTTGTATACCTAAAATGCAAGAGAAACTCTAATTCAAGACAATCACTTTTCCTCTTTGGAAGCATGTCACAAAACTGAGGATTTCAGAAGAGGGAAAACCCGACGAATGGAAACATAGTAAATGTGGTAATGTTTTGCCAAGGTTACTATATAACATGAAAGTCACTAAGAATATTCAATGAAATACCAAAGGAGGTATATTACAATAAAGAAATTAGAAAATATAAGAGCCAAGGAAAGGAGGATTAAGAAAAGACCATCCAAATCAAGTATTCCCTTGCAAATACAAGTAGTGTATCAAGATCTAGAAATCATAATTGGAGAAACTAGGAAAAATTTAAAGGGCTCATAAGTAAAGATGTTTGATGTTGATCAAAGAAAAGTCTATGTTCATGCAACATGACATCCATATGCATACAAAATTAAATTTAATGTTGTTATTCACAGTTCAACACACACTGACATTACTTGATGAGAAAAATAAAACTATCATAAATATTTCAAATAAAAAATAGCCTTTATTTTATTAATACCATGGAATATGGTTGCAGATGAGTTCATTTTAAAAAAATAAAAAAAATCCACAGAATGTGATATGCATGAACAAACCAAGAAAGTGACAAATCAACGATGCACACTACAATGAATAGGTGCATGGCAATGGAAATTCCAGTCATTTTAGGGCATGAATGGAATGAAAATATTTTGAATACAAGTGACATTAAACCCATAGAATATAATGCGCTAGTGGCCAAAAAGTTGTATAATCCTCGAGAAATAAACCATAAAATGTGAATCATAAGTGAAAGACTAAATAAAAACAAAACCAAAGACTAATTCAAACTTCCTAAAGGACGAAAATTACATATTACATTTAATTAATGAACTACCGACATATCAACAACAATCAAGAAAAGTGATCTAAGAATTACTCACCAATAACATTTAAGAATAGAATTATGTATATAACTTAAAAGACATTAAATGGAATAAGACACCTAGTCGGCTACTTGTAGTTGCAAAAGAATATCAAATAAGTAAAATAATGGTGCATGCAACCATTGAATTGAGCACAAATGCACAAAGGTGCATTATTGGAAACTACTGATAATTCCAATAAACTAGTTCAACCGTACCCAAAAGAAATTGCAAAAAAAACTTGGGTGCAGTGTTTAGAGTCTAAACCACACATGGTAGTTTAAATGAAAATACAAGAAGTGCACCAACACCTAATAAAATAACACTTAAGAATGTAAATCATCCACAAAATATATATCAAACACTCATCAACAATTTCTGTAATTTAAACTGCATGCTGAGATAAAAATAAATCACTAGAAAATTAAACTCTTAACCAGCATGATGATATTGAAATCTACGTAACTTGCTACAACCAAAAGTAGGTAACTTCAATGATTCAATCAAAAATAATTTCGTTGTAGGTTAGTTGTCTTTAGAGACTAATAACTGATGATCAAAATCCTCACCAATAGAAAACAAGTTATCAATTATAATGTTGAGATTTTCTGTTTAAACTAAAATTAGGCAGAAATCTCTGTAGGTGACAACAATAGGAAATCTGTTGCTAGATTATCTCCAGGTTGTTGGGAGCAAATTAATGCATCCTAAATTTGATGTGAGAGCAGTTAGATTCTCTCTACTATATAATAGGCAACCATTCGGATGGTTTTCTAAGAGAGTGTGAGGATTTCATTGATGTAATCTCCAAAGTTTTGATTAATATATTCCTGATGGCTATGTTTGGTGGACGTAGCCCAGATTGGTTGGGTGAACCACGTTAATAGCTGTGTTAATTCTGTGTGTGTTTTATTTAAATTGTTGTGCCTGAATTCCAACAAATCGTATCAGAGCTCGTTGGATGACTGGCACTGCTGGAGCACGGAGTTGGTTTGGAGGTGGAGCGCGGAGCTGGTTGCTGGCGCTGTAACTTGAAGCGCTGTTGAGTACGCTGTTGACCGATGGCCAAAAATCAAAGTGCCCGATTCGAAATTGAGAAATTTAATGGCAAGAATAATTTTGAGATCTGGAAGGTGAAGATGCATGATCTGCTGTTTCAACAAGGTGTGGCGAAAGCACTATTGGGGAAAAACAAAAGACCTGCTTCCATGACGGAGGATGAATGGGATGAGATGGATGCTAGAGCTCTGAGTGGAATTCGGTTATGTCTGGCGGACGATGTTCTGTTTAACATTGTGTCAGAGAAAACCGCTGCAGGCCTGTGGTCGAAGCTTGAAAAGCTCTACATGACGAAATCTTTGACAAACCGAATTCTCCTGAAACGGCAACTTTACAGTTTGCGGATGAAAGAAGGTACCTCAATTGCTGATCACCTGAATGTTTTTAATACCTTGTTAGTGCAATTAAACAGTCTAGATGTAAAATTTGATTCAGAGGATAAGGCGATAACTTTATTATGTTCTTTACCTGAATCCTGGGATCATTTTGTTACTTCCATAAGTTTTAGTACATCAGATATTCTTGAGTTTGACGATGTTGTTGGAGCCTTGTTGGCTGAGGAGACGAGGAAGAGGTCGAATGCAGACACATCTACATCAGAGGTAATGATGGCCAGAGGTCGCTCACGAGAGAGACACTCCAGTGGAAAGCATAGCGACTCTCGTTCGAAGTCCAAAGGAAAGAAGCCCAAGGCGAAGTGATGGCATTGTGGCAAGGCTGGACATCTGAAAAAGGATTGTTGGAAGCGAAAGCAGGCTGATAAAGAGGGCTCTTCGACAGAAAAGAAGGAAGCCAATACCACAGATACAGGTTCAGTTTCAGGTATGAGTGATGAGGTATTGTCTGTTAATGCTTCTAAACATGATCAACATTGGTTGTTAGATTCCGGGGCATCTAACCACATGTGTATACATAAAGATTGGTTTAAAACATATAGATCAATTGATGATGGTGTTGTGTACATGGGTAATGATGTAACATGTAATATTGTTGGGATTGGAAGCATACAACTACAAATGTTTGATGGCACAACCAGAATATTAACTGATGTAAGGCATGTACCAGATCTAAGAAAAAATTTGATTTCATTAGGAGCACTGGATTCAAATGGATATAAAAGAGTAATTCAAGGTGGAGTTATGAAAATCTATAAAGGTATCTTACTAGTGATGAAGGCTAAGAAAGTAGGAAATCTATTTCAGTTAGAAGGTAGAACTGGGTCAGATCATGTGTCTGTGTCTGAACATGACAGTAGTTCCATTCACTTATGGCATCAAAGATTGGGGCATATGAGTGGAAGAGGATTGAAAATTTTGGCTGAAAAGTTACTTCCTAATCTAAGATCTGGAAAATTGGATTTCTGTAAACATTGTCTGTTTGGTAAACAAAGTAAACAAAATTTTAAAACAGGCAAACATACTAGTAAAGGTATACTTGATTATATCCATTCAGATGTGTGGGGTCCAACTCCTACAGCTTCATATGGTGGTTCGTCTTATTTTGTATCATTCATTGATGACTTTCCTCGGAAAGTTTGGGTCTACATGTTGAAAAAGAAGTTTGATGTTTTTACAGTTTTCAAGCAGTTTAGAGCATTGGTAGAAAACAACACTGGTAGAACTATAAAATGTTTAAGAACTGACAATGGTGGTGAGTTTTCCTCCTAGGAATTTGACAGCAATTGCAAGGATGCAGGGATCGAGAGACATAAGACCACGGTTTATACTCCTCAGTAGAATGGAGTTGCTGAACGCATGAACAGGGCTCTTCTAGAGAGAGCAAGGTGTATGCTGAGTAACGTCGGGTTGCCGAAAGAGTTGTGGACAGAAGCAGTGGCAACTGCTTGTTATGTGATAAACCGATCTCCATCAACGACAATAGACTGCAAGGTTCCACAAGAGGTATGGACAGGAAACCCTTGTGACTATTCTAAACTCAGAGTGTTTGGTTGTGATGCATATGCTCTAGTGCTTAAACATCAGCGAACTAAATTAGATCCAAAATCGAAAAGGTATGTCTTTGTTGGGTATGGTGATGGAACAAAGGGATTTAGATTGTGGGATCCTACTACCTGCAAAATCATCATCAACAGAGATGTAAGATTTAATGAATCCTCTCTTGTACAGTTAGATGTAGATAGAAGATTGAAACAGGATGATGTATCTGATTTCCAGCATATTCAGTTTGACAGCATTTCTAATGATAGTCATAATGACCATAGTTCAGATTCTAGTCATGAACAGGTTTCAGAATCAGATTATGAACAGGGTTCAGATGGAGGACATGAATAGGTCTCAGATGGCGATCATGAAGAAATTCCTACAGTTGATAGACAACCCATTGTGGAAGCACCAGAAACATTCTTAAGGAGATCTACAAGGATCAAACGCCGTCCGAGAAGGTATGATGATTCAGTTGCTTTGATCGCTAATGATGATGAACCTTTGTGTTATCAGGAAGCTGTAGAAGGTTCAAATAGTGACAAATGGAAAGCAGCCATGAAGGAAGAAATGATGGCCTTGAGTAAAAACGGCACATGGGATCTGGTGGAGCTTCCGAAAGGCAGGAAAACTGTGGGATGCAAGTGGGTGTTCAAGCTGAAACGGGGTGTGAATGATACGGAAGACAGGTACAAAGCTCGGCTGGTTGCAAAAGGGTTTTCTCAGAAAGCTGGCATAGACTTTCATGAGATTTTTTCACCAGTGGTTAAAATTGTTTCAATTAGAATTGTGTTAGCATTAGTGGCTTTGTTTAATTTGGAGTTGTAGCAGTTATATGTTAAGACTGCATTTCTACATGGTGATTTAGATGAGGAAATATATATGGAACAACCGAAAGGGTTTGTTCAGCATCGCAATGCGAAATTTGTCTGCAGGCTCAAGAAGTCATTATATGGCCTGAAGCAGTCGCCTAATTGTTGTCAAGGTGGAGATTGTTGAGATTTTTCTGTTTTAGCCAAAAATAGACAAAATCCCAGTGTGTGACAACAATAGAAAATCTGTTGCTGGATTATCTCCAGGTTGTTGGGAGCAAATTAATGCATCCTAAATTTGATGTGAGAGCAGTTAGGTTCTCTCTGCTATAAAACAGGTTGTCATACGGATAGTTGGGTGAGAGTCTGAGAGTTTCATTGATGTAATCTCCAATTTGAATAATATATTCATGATGCCTATGTTTGGTGGACGTAGCCCAGATTGGTTGGGTGAACCACGTTAAAATTGTCTTCTATGTGTTTGATCTTCTGCTGTGTTAATTCTCTGTCTATTTGTTTGTTGTGCCTGAATTCCAACAGCCCAGAGCAAAGGCAAGGAAAAATAAATGGAGCAACAGGTACAGTAGGCACAGGTCCAACAGCCCCAACAGGTACCACTGCCACAAAAGGAGCAGCCAGGGCAGGGGGAACAGACAGCAGAGGCCCCAATGGTCACACAGCAACAGCAAACACAGATGGCACCTCCTAGGCAAGATTCAAGGATTGAATCTTATGTCCTCCAAACCCCTCAAAGGGAGGATGTAAACAGGAAAAGGGATAGAGAAACTCCCCTTACTGCCTCACCAACTCAAGGGGAGAAGAGGCAAAGGTTAAACCCTTTCTCTGAAGAAGAAATGCCAATGGGGCAGACTTCAGGTACAGGCCTGGCCAGCATGGAGGCCTCAGCCAGCTCTTTCCAACAAGAGCAAGAAAGTGCAGCAGGAGGAGAATTTAGCTCCTCAGGCCAGCAAAGGGAAGGCGAGAAGAGCATCAAGTAGCAATTCAAGGAAATTAAAAAGAGAAATGAACCCTTGAGGCTGCAGCTATATAATCACTTATTGAAAATGGCTCCCACAAACCAGCAAAGACTCATGTCTGCATATGATGCACATGAAGGAAAAATGATTATGAGCCATTTTACACCAGGAGTGCAGCAACCATAGTCAGTTGCAGATTATATCAAGACCAACCTTGAGGTCCTGTCTAAGGACATCCACCCAATGGATCAAATAGAATTGCACAAACAAACGGGTGAGATGGTGTATGCCACATTGGCAGATAAAACCTTGGTGAGCTATAGGCTGCAAAATAGCCTGAATAACACCACTGCACAACTTGAGCTGGAAAGGGCTTCCTCTCAAGCAAAAGACAACAGGATCAAAGCTCTAGAGGAAATCATAATAGAGCTTGGACATGATCCTAAAGATATCAAGGCAGTGCAGGAGATTTTGAAGCTGAGGGATGCTGATATGGCAGCATTGAGAAAAATGGTAAAGATCCCAGCAACTCTTCATCCTCAAACAGAAGAGATTGCTCAGCTCAGACAAGATAAGGATGCAGTTGCTATGCTGATGACATTATATAAAGAGCTCATCCACACCCAAGAGAAGCTGCAGGAATCAGAGGCTACCCTACAGGCAGCATTGCAGCAAAAGGAGGCAGGACAGACCTCACAACCTCCTCCAGAAACAATAAATCTTTAGGAAACCCCTCAAACCACTGCCCCTCCCAGCCAGCAAATACAACAGGCAGCACCATCCACCTCAGCACCGACAACAGAGCAGGCTGAAAGCCTTGACATGCAAAAGCTGAGGAATGAAATTCAAGCCTTGGAGTCTCAGATGTCAGAGCTAAATCAAGCCAAGGACACTCTGGAAAAAATAAATGAGAAATATGACAAGTCCAAGCAGAATGTGGCTGAAAGAGAAAGGGAGGTAAAGGCTCTTAAGAAGAGAATAACTGAGCTAGAAAAGGAGCTCACACTGGACAAGGTGACATCTGAGCTCAAAAGGGTCCTATGGGCCAATATTGGCCAGTCCATCATAGATCAGTGGGAGTACTTTGAGGCCATCCATGAGCAAATAACGCTCATTGGGAAAGCACACAGAGAGATCCAACGGGCAAGGGCATCTCTAGGAAATATGCCTGATATTGCCACTAAAATGATAAACGTGCTGAACTACAGGACAAGCTCCCAGCTCATCAAAATGGGAATTGGCAACAGGACTGAGACCATTTCACTGATCAAAAGGGTCCTAACATTAAGAAACATGGTTCAGACCCTGGAAAGAAGAACCCAGGATATGCAAGCAGATATCAACAAATTCCAGAACAGGTTCATGGCATTGCAAAACAGGGGTCTTCCTAGCTTGCTGGAGCCATCAGGAAGGTTGCTCTCACATGAAAAATATGCCAAGAGAGTGAACACTTTTGCTGGAAATCAAATTGCAGAGATAGCTAGTACATCAGCAGAAACAGGACCAGCAACAGGACAGACCCTCTTCAACAGGGTGGAGAGTTTATTTTTTATTATGAATGAAATCACACACTTGTTTGATGAGCCTCCCTATTTTTAAAAGTACACAGAGGCAGATGAGACCATGGGGTCAATTTTGAGGCATCAATTGCCTACACAGGATGTGTGGGATAATTTGCTACAATTACTGTTAAATCAAAGTCAGTAATTATGTTATTACTTTTTGAAAATATTTAAGTTTTCATACACAGGAAGATAAAGACACATCAGCAGGTATGCAGAAAGAGGCTGAGCCAACTCAACACAAATATTCGGCCACCACAGCAGCACTGGCAGTCACAGGTGACAGGGCCAAAAAGCTACAGAAGGACAGAGCTGCACAGACACGTCATTCAGTAGTTATAACAAAGCGCTCAACCGACTCAGTGAGCTCCAAAGGTCAAAATTTTCTGACAGGAGTAAAGAGCACTTATGTTGTATTAAAAGATTGCAATAACTTCTCATCTACTAATCCTGTACGACTTAAAGAAGATATTTATTTCTCAGATGACTCAATACCTAAGATATTTTGTATGACACTTCTATATATTCCCCCTCGCATTTGTTAGTAGGGGTTGGACATTGGATGTAAGAGATTGTTCATATCTATTCTGCTCCTCTTTTACTGTAATTCTCAGAGAAGTAATACAAAGGATGATGGAATTTCCAAAGCTCTGTGTTGCT
>APFE031666915.1:3032-16279 GCA_000404065.3 Pinus taeda
AGTTGTAATTTATTAATTGTGTTAGCGACTGATGGGAATATAGTAGAGAGATTTCTTACATTGTTCCTGCAATTCCAGTGGTAACGTGAGTTAGACCTTTTGTGAAGAATTTCGCTAATCCAAAGTCAGCTATTTTGGGTCTAAGTTTACTATCGAGTAAAATATTACTTGCTTTAATATCTCTATGCATTATGCGAATCTCAGACTCCTCGTGAAGATATGCCAACCCACAGGCAGTTCCAACTATGATTTCATACCTTTTATGCCAGTTGGGGAGATGATGTTTTGCTGTATCATCAACAATTTCATCACATACCAAAATAAATAATACACCATCAGCAAGCTATAAATACAAACTCAAACAAATCCAGGATCCCTGAAGTAGTCTAGAAGTTTAGAGAAACAGAAGAAACCAAATCGAATCATGATGTCAAGACAATTGTTCAGAAGTTAGAGAATGAGACGAACCAAATAGAATCTTGTCGAGGCTGCTGTTCGGAAGATATTCTGTACTGAATACAACTGATGAGATTTGCTTCATTCAGAAATTCAGCATGTCCTTGACTTGAACCTATATTCAACCATCTAACTGCGACAACTCTCCCATCTCGTAAATTCCCCTGCAAACCAATAAACTTGATGATTATGATGATACATTAAAATTGTTTATAATTTATATGGTTTCTTCACCAATAATTTCATATTTACCTCAAATAACGTCAAACACTAAACACTTACTTTAAAAACAGATCCAAAACCTCCCTGACCAACTTTATTCTCTTCCTTAAAATTGGACGTAGCTTCCCTTAAAATATCGTACTCGAAAATTAATTCCAAATTCGCGATAGGGTTTATTTCTCCTCCCAAACCTGGGAAAACAGTGGCAAGCCATCAATTTATCTCATGCGGGGGGGAATTACAAGGTGTCCGTTTGTCCTAATTTAATAAATGGGCGAACTGTTCCCATGCACACACTAAATGAATTACTAATTTCAGGGCCCGGGGTTCGATAATTCTGTTCCCAACCTTTCCGCCTAGAAACATGTTTCCATTTGCAAAAGCTGATGACTGCAATCGATCCAAGCATGGGGGCTACTCTGCCTAGGGCTATCCGAAGCACGTTCGATCTTTTACTTCCTGCAAATTTGCGAATGAATTATCAATTAGTTGGATAAGTCATATTTAAAATCTTTCCAAGATCATTGTATTCCTTATCATTGTAAATTATGTGAAAATTTAATACCCGACGATCATAAAAAATGCTTCCATTTTCCCATTATGAATTCATTTTTCTTAAATATGTGTTGGATTTATTGAAATTACGTTGTAAATTTTATATAATTTTAATGTTTCGTGTACTGAATGTCTTTATATAATAAAATATCTTTAAAAAAAAATTTACTAAAAAAATTATTGACAAATTTGAGTGATAAAATCAAAACATAAAACAATTATAACGTACCATTGCATATCCGGTAAATTGTGATAAACTTTGTGACAAAAAACCATAAATTTAATTGACAGATTTCAGTGCAAAATCCTAAACATACAAGTGTGCCATTACATAACCAGTAAATTGTTGTAGAATGTGTGAGAAAAATACCGGAGGATAGTGGTAGAGGGCGTAGCTGCAGTGCCGGCGCCGGTGAGAGGAAGGAAACGTTGAAAAAAGGAAAAGTCTCGAAACGCAATTGGCAATTTAGAGACAAGTATCTTGCTCCAAGAGCTCCCTTATTACTTTCGCAAAATGCTAAGCACGCGTTGCAGCTCTCTCGGGACATCTCTCCAATACATTGCGCCATGCTGTAGATCTTATACGAAGGCGATATAACATCGTCGACTAAATCTGCAGCAAAGAGTTTGGGACTCTCCGCAGCTTTATGGGCAGTCTTTCTGAGCTGCGTCTGGGTATCAGTTGAGAACTGATCAAAACCAGTGGCCGTTCCTGAGCCGCATATATAAATATTTAGGCTATTGTAACTAAAATCGTTGTAAAAATTAGAACTGTTGTAGCGTAAGAAGCAACCGGCTAGATAAATGAATCGAGAAGTGTTGTAGCAATCCTGGAGAAGCTTTGCTTTCGCCGTTGCTGCACACCGTTTGTAGTCGGAAGAACCTAAATCTCCCCTGCACTGGACGAGCCCATAAACCGTACTATTGCTGTTTTGCTTCTCATCGACACTCAAGGTGTTGAATCCGCTGGAAGAAACATTCCCAACCAACGAATTCAAAACGTTGTTCAGATTACGCCGGAAGGCTTTACCGTTGCTAAATTCATTTTTTCCGCTATCCCCACAAAGACGCCAAACCTCACCAGTATAATCTTCATGTGGATCAACTACTGAGAAGTGCAGAAGCGTCATTATACTAACGATCAGTAACAAGCTATTGATTAATTGTTTAGTCTTCATAGCCATTCCTCCTTTTCAAATATGATACGGTGGTAGTTCGTCTTTCTAATTCGATGGGCTGAGGTGCTGCTATAATGCATGAGTGGCGTTATAGGATCCAGGCAGAGTTTCATATTCTGCTGACCCTTGACAGTCAGCACCAAGTCATCGCAAGTTGCTTTCCGGGAATTCGTGTCCTGATATAATTGAGTTGGCTTCAATGGTGTCCATGTAAACGGAGATCCCAGACTTGCAAGACTATTCAAGTTAGGGCACAAGTGCGAAGCACTTTAGTCGCTCCTAATTTCATTTCCGAAGTTACATGGTTGTGACACTATTACCACAAATAGGATATTAATCCCACCATTATCTTTTGGAAGTCACATTGTAATTGAAGACTTCTAGGCGTTATTGCACAAATATCGGGTGAATCTAAACCATTCTCATTTCGAAGTCATGTGATAACTGTAAATGTGTTAGAAAACCTGCACAGATGAATCTAGCTAGTAAAGGTTGAACACACAGCTTTGCAGAGCAAAAACATTAAAAGAAAATTGAAAGAAGAAAAGAATGATTCATTAGAAAATATGTTACAATGCTCATTATATAGCATTACTAGGTGAAGATCCCAAGGTAATGAACTATAGTGGGTGAAGATCCCAAGGTAATGAACTATAGTGGTGATTAATGAGAAGACTCAACACCTACAACAAGTTCCGGAGATAACTAGTCAGTTGCGGAGTTAAAGAAGGAGCAAATCAAGGAGTAAATCATGCAAAAGGAATCTTGCATGCAATCCCATGCTCTAACTAAGAGTCCGCATGTAGATGTGTAGTAGTTGCATGTAGTTGCATGTAGTTGCATGCTATAACTGAGAGTCTGCATGTAGGTGTAGTAGTTCCAACAGATGTACTCAGATTGAGATGCCACAGCCTCAGTGACATCAAACAATTCGTTATCTGAGCTCTTCAAAGTAACCTTTCTTTCCCTTTCCATGGTTCCCCAACTAACGGACAATACTAATAAAAGATGATCTCAATAAAAAGAAATGACTGAATTTCTGTGTATAAACGAAAAGAACTCGAGAAGTATAACCGAACTTTTTCTTGAACAATATGAGATGAGGGATATGAGGTAAACGCAATGAGTCCACATATTTATAGCGTGATTGATTACCCTAAAAACCATGGATGGGCTTGTCGGTGCCATTTTAGGTTTTTTTTTTTAATTTCTTGTTCCTTTTTCTGAACTCCAATTAACATAACCCAAACATAACGCTTTTAGGGTTTTCTTATTTTATAGTTTTTTACCCACTAATTGTTTTCGATTGATGCGCCGCGTATTTTAGGTTCCACTTAGGTCGCTATTCCCCTACTGCATCCAAAATTATCCGTTTAAAAAAAAATAATAAAAATAATAATGGAAGCAAAAACATAATGTTATATTTATATTTTTGAACTTATCATAAAATAAAAATGAAAAGAAAACACATAAATTTATATTTATATTTTTGAACTTATGATATGCATTAAGTTAGAATCGACTACTCCACGTAAGAAGTCCTTAGGTGACGAATGGGATTTAAGAAATCCACTCTAAATTTAGCTAAAATTGTAGATGGAAGTTTTGAAAGTCAAATTAACCCCTTTGAAGAATTTAAGGTGCGCGTGTCTCGGTTAACTTCATAGGAGGGCATCATCCATCCCACGTGAGAAGGACAGTAGAATGAATAACTTAATGGCAATAGCAACTTATTCATTGATCACTCAATTTGTTTATTGTTTACTATAGTTTCTGCTGTGATTTGCTGTTAATTATATATTACTATAATAAGACCATTATATATACACGAATGTGGTCCAAAAGCTTCCTAGTGACTATGAGTGTTATGTAAATTAATTCTCAAAGATGTTGTAATTGATAGGAAGGTAAGGAATTTGTGATGAGCTCATGTGGACTATTTTTTATGGGTCTAAACTAATGCATCAAATTAAAGCACGAAAAAGGAAAACTAAAAAGGTGAGGGAGTTGGAGGACTACTTATTTTTTAAATGAAACTATACTTTTGGTGGTGAAAAATCTTCTTAGCACATAAGGTCGATCCCTTGACTAATATGATGAAGAGAAGCCATGCTAACTTTCAATGGCCTATGAATAAGTAATCCATGGGTAAATTCTAAGTCACATTGTCACTCTTCTAGATGTACTCACCTCCATGAATTCCAAAAAGACATTTTAAATTGTGAAAAAAAATCATTGGAGAATATTTTTCTAGAAATATCCTTAACCCTCGAGATCATTCCACAATGACATTACTAATATTCATGAGTGTATATATATATATATAATATATATATATATAGTATAAATGGAATACACTATATATTATAATTTTATTTGTATACCTAATATATATAGAATATATTATATATAGTAATATAGTATTAATATATATTAGTATAGGTATAGTTTTTTTTTTTTTGTAAAAAGATTAATCTATTAACAAAAAAGGGGGTAAAATTACAATGTGACCGAAGTCAAAAACACTGCCCTCAAAGAGAGGCAGAGAATATCAGTTACGCAAATAGAGAGACTCCCCAATGGCACGGAGCTCAGTCTCGAACTAGTTATCAGAGCCCATGTAGGGGAACAAGTGATGACCTTCTTGATCTTGGAGAGTTTACAGAAATTCACAAAAACTTGGAGATTGAACAAAAACTTATAGGAATGAACCCACATAACTGATTGAGCAAAAGCTAGCCCAATAGTATGGGTTGCAGGGCACGAAAGCAAGGCAACAGGGAGCAAACTAATCATCTCGAGGCTCTTCCACAATTCTGCACCAGTCGGTATCGCGCAGATCCCTTGCAGGCGCAACTTCAGATTCAGAAGGACAAGGATCCATCGATGCCATCACAACGTCAAGAGCACTGCAAGCTTGTACATCTAGAGCATGCAAAGACGCGGTACCAATCCCCCTTTGGAGAAACAGATTCAGAGTAGAGATAGAGCCAAGGCCCTCCGGATGAGAGCTAGACTCCCCCACGTGGGTTTCCTCATGGAATACCACCGAAATGTGAGTTGTGATCCTTGGGCGGTTCAGAGAGCAGTTGAAGGTGAAAATCGCACAGCGAAACAAGGGAGGAGACGTGGTGTCAGGAGGATGAGGTCAGAGTAATGGCTGGGCAAATGAAGACGCTCTCTGGCACTGTGAGTAAGAGGGTAATGGCTGGCTAGGAAATCACTCGAGAGGGAGGGAGAGTCACAGGACGGGGTGGAAGGTGCATGTCGAGGAATTGCCCTGCGGTACCTCATTTTATGGAACAGATGGGGCATACGAGAAACAGAAATAACGAGATAAAAAAAAGGCTGAGCAGTAGTGATGGTAGGGCCACGGCAAATTAGATAGTCATCAAAATGAAGGTGAGAGGCCCAAGAGAGAAACGAGAGGATTGATGGAGGTGACTCCTCAGAAAGACTAGAGCATAGCTCCAAATTGTTCTCCCCTTTCAAGCCGTGAGAGCCAACATGAGACTCACCATAACGAGATTAGAGATCAGAGGCAGGGTAGTAATGCGAGTGACTTAATGAAAGCGGCTCCATAGCTATCCAATGGCTGAGCCTTAATTTATCATCCTCTGTCATGCATCGAGATGCACCCGCCATTACTGTGGCATTGAAGAGAGCCGAGGTTTGGGGCAAGGCAGAGCATGCAGAGGCATTAAACAGATTGGAAAACGGGATGGGTGGATCAGAGCCGCTTGAGGTGAAGCAAATGAGCCTTGCGTTACACAAATGCCGAGGTCCTTCATTCAGAACGTGGTTATCTATTCGGTATTGGGTTGGCAGGTGTCGTCCCACCTCGCCCCACCCGTGTCCCGTCGCATTTACATCTTGCCTATACACCCGCATCCAAGGTAGTATAGGTATAGGTTATATATATATATATATAATATAATATATATATATTATATATATATATATATATAGTATATAATATACTTATTGTATAACTAGAATATAAGTGTTCTTAAATTAGCTAATATATTATCTTAAGTGAAGATCATTGGTTTCGGTGTTGAAAGACATCGTAACTCAATAGCATTGGTTTTGATGTTGAAAGACACACCCTAGATGACCTAACATTTGCCAAGGCAAAATCATTAATTTGCACTTTGAAGATCTATTTAGAAGGACAAATTTATTTGCTCTATTGTGCTTATTAGGTGTGTGAGATTATGAATTTAGAAGGCCATTCTCATCATGTTTGGGGTAACATTGTAGATAGACAAGGCTCAAATTATTTGTTGCCAAAAACAAAGGTTGAGCTAGCCATCTTCCTAGACAAAGGTTCATGATTTTATTGTAGTGAGCCAAACCAGTAAAGAAAGAGGTTGAATTTCATCACATTACTAGGGTCTATTTAAAGTTTAAACTAATAACAGAATGTTCATGAATATCCTCTAGTCATATTGGTTTCTTAACACAAGTCGACAATAGTGACTGTACCAGGGCCAAAACCATCAAACATCTAACAATGAATTCCTTTATGGAAGGGGTGACACAATATGATGAAGTGGAATTGAGAAGCCACATATTTTGCAAGGGTCAAAATGCTTGACAAGATGTTTTGACATATGAAAGTGTCATGTTCTCTTGCTAGCAGCATGGCCAGACTATAAAACACAAATTAAGGGTCAACTTATCACTCTTGAAACCCTTGAATACAATGAGAAATCACTCAACATGATAGTATCAACATATGCCAAATTTTCTTATGTTTGTCATAATATTCCATGTGTGGAGGTGACTCTGTAATGATTGATTCAAGGAGTTGAAGTTCAACACTAATAGACGATACTGACTCGTCACCACACACAACGCTTAAGCCAAATTATTGTCCATGTAGAAAATCAATCAATGCCATGTGTTGAGGCCAAATTACACTTCATGTAATAAATGAGTTGGGTTGACAAGAATATTGAAGAGACAATATTCTCTTCAAGAAAATTCCCTCTACCAGAAGTTGAGCAAACCATTCATAGCTCACGCACAGAAGCCAACGTTGATAACTTTCCATGAGTGTGTGCCCTCTAGTTGATTTTGGTGAATATTTATTGAATTGTCACTTTCACGAGGACCCCAATACTTTGGTCAAGGCATCTTAACAGGTTCTTTCCCGTTGGTTTCATGTAATTTATCCAAAGAATTCTAGCTAATAAATATAGTTCCTGAATTTCTAGCATCTTCCATTCCTAGGTTGCTATTTTTGTCTAATTGCTAGAAAATTCCATGGTTTAAATGTTGATAAAATTTTGTGGAGATACTTAAGCAGAAATTAATTCCCCAAAATCTTGAGTCAAACACAAAAATTTTAGTATTACATATATATACCAATGGAGATGGATAATTTATCATCATGTATTAGTACTACTACAGGCTTCTACAGGACACTATATATATATATATATAATATAATATATATATTATATAAGGTATCCCTATTAATATATATTACTCCTATATCATATTTCATATATCCTATAATATCGAAATATATGTCTAACACTAGGGAGAACCAATTCATGCATATAAGAACAAATTTGTGCATACAAAATACTACCTGGGAAATTACAGAAATATAAATCTCTCTATGTAATTTACATTATGTTAACTTATAGGCTTCAATTTGGAACGCCACAAGTTTCTTTTGTAACTTAACATATTTCCCAACCTATATTGCACCCTTTAACGATATCTCGTCACATATAAATCAACAAAAACATTAATTAACACGTCTATGTTTTCCTTTAAAAGAAAAATGTGAAACATGAAAGAATATTTAAAGGAAGAGTGGTGTGGTCCTCTCATCGATGCCTAAATCGATAGGATGTCATTAGCATTGGCAAAAACCCTCGCGAATATCGTCGAGTGAGCCTTCACTGCTCACCTTCGGGCCTTCATTACAATGAAATATTCTCACCCTTTTATAGGCTCCTTTACATGCAATACCTTAGAAATAAAAATATGTGTGCACAATACCATGTGCCCCAAAACAATCATTGTTTTAACTTGGTCAACTTTGGCTCTATCCTGAGTCAATTTTAACTAACACATCACCCTATATTATTGTATTGTGTACACTAGTAAATAGAGAGCTTGCAAACATTTATGTGTCAACTGTGCAGTATATAGGCACAATAATGTCAAACAGGTATATGTATTCACTAAGTGTTGTCTCTAGGCACATTCATTCAAAATACCTACATATTAAGTATATGTTACCTCTAGGCCCATACATCTTAATTATCTACTAAATATATGGAATAATAATAATATCCCAACCCACTACCTATATGATATACTTAAATCCGACATATACCTAACTATATATATATAGGTACTTCAAATCATTAGATATATAATGAATAAAATATATATATATATATAATATTAATATATTATGTAATACTAGTAATTATACTTATTAATTATAGATATTATGGATATCTATATCTATATATATATATAATACCTATACACATATAATTATATAATATTATAGTACTAAGATATATATTAGTTATATTATATACTAAAAATAATATAATGATATATTCCATATATAGTTATATATGGATATTAATAATAATGTTATGAAACGAGCTCACAAAAAGATAGAAAATATAGATAAACACCTTCAAAATAATCTTCTTTGAGGGGGAAACCTCCTTTACATTACATGAATGAATAATTCTCGGATGATACAAATGACAAGACCATGTTTCTATATATAGGAGTCTAAGGGGTCATAACATAATAACAGTTGACATAACAATAATAATGTAAGGGCACAATAATAACAATAGTGGGCTTCTATGGGGCACAATAATAACAATAGGTGGACTAAGAAGGGGTTACAGAAGTAGTATAAGAACCTTACATGGCCCTCTCCTTCAAAAAGTGTTGTCCTCAACACTTGAGTAGATCTTGATGCTTCTGTATAAAATTCTTATCCTCCCATGTGGAATCCTTTGTGGGTAAGTTCTTCCACTTGATGAGATCTCTAAAATTGATTGATTTCGTAGCTGTCACATTCTTGATTCTGTGACTTCTCGACATTCCAATATTATTTTTGCTTCCTCGTCAAATTCTCACAATATTGTTTGAACTGGGATATTCTATAACTTTTGAATGAGTGGCCACACTTCTTCGTCTTTCTTCCATTCATCCCTTTCTTCATTTATCCAATCTGGTTAAATAATAGAAATAGCAAAAAATAATGTTTCCACATCCTCATCCTTTCTTGACAGTGCATCTACAACAACATTTTGCTTCCATTTTCTTGTAGACGATTTCGAATTCATCAACGAACATATTTGTGACCCATTTTTTATATCTTCTAAAGATAACATTTGTTCTAAAGAGTATTGGAGACTACCATGATCTATTTTTACCTTGAAGTGTCTTCCCATTAGCTAAGGTCAACATTTCTTAAGTGCATGTGGTATTGCCAACCTTTCCTTCTCATAGATAGTTTGCTTTTGATGTATCCATAAAAGTACCCAATCATCTACATAAAATATTCTTTCACTACGATGTTGATGTAATTCTCGTTTCATTTGATTCTGCAACAAAGTGGTGTTATCCGTTAAAAGTTGGAGAACTTGTTGTTGATGCTCAATGTGATATATCATTGCTTGAACCTTTTTCTTCTTGATATTTCCTTCTATCTTCAAAGTTTGAGGAGTGTTAATTTCTTCCAATCCATTACAAGATATGGTTAGATTTATTTCTTGAAGCTCGATGTCTTCTTTCACCTGTTGAACATGTTTCTTCTTGATATGTCATTCTATCTTGATAGTTTGAGGAGTGGTAATTATAGCCAATGCATTACAAGTTATGATCATATTCATTTCTTCTTTCTTGCTGTGATATTTCACTTCTTCAACCTTTTTCTGCTTGATATGTCCTTCTATCTCGAGATTTTGAGGAATGGTAATTCTTGCCAATGCTTTACAATATATGGTTAGATTCATTTCTTATTTCTCTAGGGATGGTTCCTGGTATATATCATTTTCTTTCGATGTTTCTTGATCCTTTTCTTCCTTCTCTTCATAATCTATGTAAAATAATTTTTTCTCAGCACACTTATCACCTTTAGTGTATTTTCTATCACAATTGTAAATTTATCTTTTTTCTTCCAATTCTTGTGGTGTAAACATTATAGGTTATGGAAGGCTAGGATAAAAAAACTTCCATAGTTATAGTCATGAGTGGTCGGATTCCTTGTTTCCATCATTTAGCTTTCAATGTTTCTTACCAACCTCAATGTGTTCTCCAATGAATTAGGTTCCCAAAGACGAACCTCATGTTGAATGTTATCCTTTGAAGTACCGAGAAAGACATCAATCCTTGGTTTCTATGGAATACAATTTAATCATTTATTCAATTTTTGGAGGTCCCCAATGTGCTCTATATTTGAACCCTTTTGTTTGAGATTTATCAATTGGCTAAAGAAGATGTTTCTCTTTGTATCCTCATCATGTGCTATAATTTCCTCGGTGAAAATTAACCACGTGACAAGTGGTTTACGATAACAAAACCCTTCATACCATAGAAATTGATTTGATTCTAAATATAAAGATGAAATATGTACCTATTATAACAGTTGCACCTCATGTAGGTCAAAAAGCGGATCCATCTGTAGTATCCAATTTAATAGACCCCTACCATCAAACTTCCTTATATTTCCTTTTCTTGATTTTAGGAGTTTGATCTTGAAACAACTGTAACTCTGTAATTTCAGATCTCCACGTTTTGAAATTTCTCTCAAGGAAGGATTATGTCAAATCTCCCATGATGACCTGATTATAGACTCATTCAGTAGAGTGAAATTGTACAAAGTGCCTCGTGTCACTGTTTCAACCTTAGGACCTAAACCCTATACACAACAAACTACAATTCATCCTCTTTCTTTAAATTCTAATGAAATTTCAATCTGATGCTCAAAGAGAAAGTTATGATCATTTTCCAAGGTCACCTATTTGGGACATAATTCGGGAGCCTGCAGAAATCCTAAATGTCTTGGAATGTATCTCCAAAAGTATAAAAAACCAAAATGTAAAATTTTAGTCTGAGCATCATCACCATTGCAGACCAAATGGGTTTTAATTTTAGAGTATGAACCTTCATATAAAACAAATCATAGCAAAAATGCCAAGATGACCTGTTTGAGATGGAATTCTAGAACTTGCAAAATTCATAAGTTCCTCACATCATAGCTCATAAATTGTAGTGAGACAAGATCTCAAATTTAGACACGAGATTCAGAACGATTTGAGCTCAAATGGTTTTTTTTATCTTCTGAAATGTCGCAGAAAATAGTTATAGCGCAAATTCCACGATCACCTCTTTTGAGTTGCAAAACCCTAGAATCCAAAGCTTTAATAACAAATGTTATGAAACTAGCACACAAAAAGATAGAAAATATAGATAAACACCTCGAAAATAAGCCTCTTCGAGGGGAAATCCTCCTTTATATTACACAAATGAATAATTGTCTTATAATACAAATGACAAGACCACCTTTCTATATATATGAGTCTAAGGGATCATAATATAATTAGTGCTGACATAACAATAATAATATAAGGGCACAATCATAACAATATGGGAACTACATAGGCACAACAATATAATAAAGAGGTTGTACTAATAACAATAAAGCATTGCACTAATAGTATAGGGACCTAACAAATAATAATAATATAATAATATTATTAATAAGGTATCTAGTTATATATAGTATATAACACATAGTATCTTATAATATTTTGTATACAATAATAACTATATGCAATATTATATAGTACTAAATATATAACATTTAGTATTTAATTGTCTTAAAATTCTAATTATTTTCTATGTTTAGTTTATATAAAATTCTACTCGTCTATACCACTCTACACATGCCACATGAAATACCATAGATATCGCCACTTCTTGGTCACTTTTCGAGTTGGTTTTTATATATTACGAGACTCATCCCAAATATGTAACCACGTTACTACAACCATGGGGTTAACCATGGGTTATTTTGAGAATGTTGTGACTAGGAGGGGTAACTTTCTAGCACGAAAAAATGATACGACACTCAATTAAAACTATCATGATGATTTTGACATAGCTTAAAGACACACATTGAATTCCAATGAGTTGAGATTCGAGGTCAGCCTCACTCATTTTTATGTCACTTTTCTTGCTGGGGACTAAACGACCTTGTTTATGATGTCGGGGCTCACTTTTATGCTTCAATATTTATCTATTACATCCTATATATACTATAAGTATACTAGGATATTACATATTTATATCTTATAAAATATATATTTCATCTAAGGTATATTATTATAATTTATATAATATAAGAATTTATATATATATTTATTGAATGATACCAATTTTCAACTATAATATATTATATTATATAATTGACATATTATATAGTAGAGTATTTTATATATAATATGGTGTATTTATGATATATGTTGTATACTATATTATATATATAATATTATAGTATTACTATGGTACATATATAGTAGTTATACTATATGCTATTATTATATATAGTGTTTATCCAACGAAGGCTTCTAAGGATTAATAGCTCAATCCAAGCTATGGAAGCATGAGAACCAACTAGAAAACAAGGCAAATAAACCCACAACACTATGGTTATCTAGAAAATGCCAAAGCTAGAAAAATTTACTTTCAATCTAGGAAACCTCCATGCGATTGACAGATCATGACCAAGAAACCACATGCATGTGCCATGCATACCAAAACTATATATAT
>APFE031666917.1:0-23780 GCA_000404065.3 Pinus taeda
CCCCCCATTGTTGGCGAGTACCCCAATTATTTTTAATGACAAGATTGATGGGAATAGCATATGCTTGAAAAGCTTCATTTCGACGGAATCCAATGTCATCAAGGTTTAACGAGTCTGACAAAGGAATAACTCGGCGTCTTTTCATGTTTAGAGAGTTTGAAAAGACAGCAGAAAAGTAAACTCCAGGGGTTTTCCTTTTCGTAAAGTTGTGTCTCTTGAGCCCGAAAAAGTGTAAAACAATGCTCAAAAGACCCGCCCGATCATTACGATCGAGGAGTACTTTTCATGATTAGTGACTTCGACCTGAAAAAGTAAAAAAGCGACCGAAATCACATCGTTTCGTAACTGTTAACGAGACTGAAACGACAAGGGCCCGACAATATTTTCGTCTTTACACGGTCAAAAAAGAGCTTAAAGGCGACTACCTCTTATTTACGTTTAACGAGTCAAGAGGAATAATTCGGCAATCTTTTCAGCTTTAAACGGTCAGAAAAGAGGTAAAAGCATACCTCCATTTTTATTCTCTTTAACGAGTCAAAAAGGGAAAAATACTCGGCAATCTTTTCATATTTTACGAATCAGAAAAGAGCTTAAAGGTGACTCGTCCTAGAGGAACGAGTGGTATAAAGGGTAGCAACTGGTTCCGGCAATAGTGGAACTGCTCAAAACATGTAATGGTCAAGAGGATGGCTAATAAAACCACTCATAACTACGGTCCCTCAGGAAAGGTAAAACAACCAAGTGAAAACATATGATCGGCCAAAGAGATGGTGGCAATGGAATGAAAACAACCAAGGCTCATCTAATAGGATTTAGCAAATAAAGATGGCAATCACGAGATGTACATCAGGTATGGGTTCATTTTTACACAAACTTGAACCATGGAGAACTCTTCTTGGATTCAATTTCATGTTTACACAAGCTTGAAACGAAAACTATGCTTGTTACAAGTTTGCATGCCCCCAGCATAACGACGCAAAATGAGGCACATGCCTCCCAAAATTCATTGCATTCAACAAAGTGGATGGAATGAAGGTTCACTTTCGAGATCTTGGAAAGACTCGACTTGTATTTTACAAGATCTTAATCAAAAGACTCGATTTGGAAAGGGAGTTGTTTTATTTTTTAATGAGGTTGACACAGTAAAAGAACTATCCTCGTAAACCTTGTTTCATTTTTTAAGGAGCTTGACATAAGAAAACGAACTATGCTCCGCCACGAACTTCATCATAATGAACAAGAAGTCGTAGCTTCCAAGAGTGCCACTCCCGGTGGAAGGATCACATCTTGGAAGTCAGGACCCAATGCCCCCAGGACACTATGCACAACGGCAGCATCACTGGATACAGCCACGGGATACGTAGCCACGTAGTTAACCTGCGGTGGGGCAGATACAAGCGGTGGATAAAAACCAGGAGGGGATGACAATTGCACAGGAGGCACCGAGGGACTAAAGAATGATAATTGACCTATAGTCACGATCCTTCCATCGTGTGGAAAGAAAACCACACAGAAAATTGAAGAGACAAGGGCCCCCATGGCATAGACATAGTCACGACCAAGGAGAAGACTGAAATCTAAAGCACCTTGGGTAACTAGTACGTCGATACAGACAGTTTTGCCTCCCAAAGTAATAGGGAACTTTGGAAGGATCCCTAATGGTTGACTGGTTCCTCCGTCAAACGCCATAAGACTCTACGCGACTGGCACAAGCTGTGGGGAGCCCAAAGCTTGCCAAGTAGTAGAAGGCATAAGACTGACAGATGCACCCTCATCCAAGACAGTGCCAGGTACTACCTTATCATAGGTATGTACTATAATCTAGAAAGGCACATGGGAAGGAAGGCAGAAAGCAGTCAAATGACTCCAGTCGAAGGAAATGACTAAACTACTTGGTGGGGGAATCGTATGATTGCCCCCCTTCTCTAAAGGTACCGAAGAAGGACTCTCTGGATTAGCTGGGATAGGAGAGTCATTTTCGGACTTAGGAGAATCTAATGAGACGAGAAGAACATGAGCATGACGCTCTTCCGAAACAGAGTGATTGACGGGTGGCGAACCCGAGTTGACACTCTTTCCGACCAATGGTTGGTTTGGAACAGGCTTATCACAACTAGGTTCAGAAAGAGGAGGATGGACAAGAGAAGAATCTAAATCAATCTCTTTGTCAACAGGGAGAGGGTCTAAAGAGAGCCTTTGGTAACCAATAGGAAGTTGGGGTGAAGAAGCTGTAAGACTTTCCAAGACAGCAGAAGCTTTATCCATGAGCGGACAAAGGTGAAGGAGATGGTTGCCTTCACATAGCCTACAGGGGAATCAAATCTTCCCTTTCTTCTTTCCATAGCCAGTTGATAGGGTAACATCACCATGAGCTCCAGAGGGTGATGAGGGGCAGGCCGGATCATGAGACATACCTCTAAGACCTTAGGAAGGCCAAGACAATCATGGAGAAGATAGTCTCCCTTGCACAATTTACAAGGAAACTTAACCTTCCGCGGAGGAGCAGAAGGAGTTTCGACCTGAGCTGTACTCGGGGCAGTAGCTGCACTTTTAGCCTCTTGCTTAGGTGACTTCTTCTTCGCCATCTTATTCTTCTTCTTCTTAGCCACCTGGTTACTTGAATCCAGACTTTCACCAGGCGAAGTAGAAGATGAAGACGTAGAAACAGACGAAGAAGGGGAGAGGTCCACCTTGGAATCAACATGATATTTTTCGGGTGGAGGAACTGATTGACCAATAGTTGAAACATTAGGGACCATAGAGGTTGAGAACAACCAAACAGGCAACCCAACAGTTAACTCAGGAAGGGACAACGTTGCCATGTAAGGAGCACCAACATTCCCAAAAGGAGGAAAATGACTAGGATTCCCTTCAGAGGGGATTCCTAGGTTGGTGAACTCTGGGAAAGTTGCCATCAAAACTGAAAATCAACACGGGGCTGAAAAAGAGCCAAGACACACAATCAAATGGCCAACAAACAAAATCTAATAGGGCATGCGATCACGAGTAATTTAATTTGTAGACACAAGGACATAACATGACCTTTTCATCTTTAGAGAATCGAGAAAAGGACAAAAAGATGACTCTAGTCGCCTTCGAAAGTTTAATGAGCCCGAAGTGACAAATGCTCAGATGAGCCTTTTCTTTTAGGGAGTCTGAAAAGGATCAAAAGTGACTACTCTGGAGAACTAGGCAAAAGGTTTACCAGACGATCCGTAAAACTGCATATACACCTTGGCAATCGTATGAAAACCAAGGACTTTCCGTATGGCAATCAATCTTCCTGAATGTTGTGTTCGGTGCATTATGGGTCGTAAGGCGGCAGACACGGCTTCCTATGGATAAAGGATGATAACCTAGTGGGGTCTCCCCATATACTCGACAGTACGTGGGAGCACAATTCCGTACTAGACCACTATTGAGTCACAAAAGAAGGAATCACCCAACCTTGAGTGGAAACAAAAGTGACTAGGTTTAATGACACCGGAGCATGTCTCTAGCCTAGACCTCTAAAAAGTGTGTGTTATGTTCCAATGCATTGTTAGATTCATTCAGTTCATTTTAACGTTGATCTTGTATTATGTTTCAGTTTTCAGGCCTTACCATATGTAATGTCTCAAAATTTCATAAATGCAAACTATATGCCATGATATATCATTTCATTCGATGAATGCTAACTATGAGAGAGTTTCCATTCACTTCCAACAATGCAAAAAATTGATCACTAAGAGAAAATATAACAAATTCTCTAATGCACTAATTTCATCAAGAAAAACTAATGCAAATCAATTCCAAAACAATTTTTATTTTTATTTTTGTGTGTTTAAAACAAGCATAAAAATATGTAAATTCAAATCAAGAAAACTGATCTAAATCTACGATTGATTTTCATAATGTAAAACATGCAATTGTAATCTAAGCACAATTCACTTGAAAAGTATGCAAATGTAATCTATGCACATTTTTCATTCATATTCTGAAAATGAGAATTTCTAATTATGCAAGTGTGATCTATGCAAGAGAAGTTCTCAAACACAAGATGATTCTAATGTAATCTAAGAACCAATCAAGTGCAAATCAAGAAAATTGGGTGAGAGTTCCAAAAGATCAAAAAATAAAAACACTCAAAGGCGATTAACACTCATACACAATTTAGCAAAAAGATGCAAAATTGTGAAAAGACTGAGACAAACCTCCAAGTAATGACCAAAGGAAATCAAATTAAGAATTTCTCAAAAAAGAGACTCAAAACCAGTCAAACAAGACTCCAACACACTCAAGCAGTCGAGAAAATGTATCCAAAAACAAAGACCAAACTCAGAAGGCTTAAAACCAAGCAAACTTTAACAGTTCCCAGGCCTGGCGCGACTGTCAGGCTGTAACTAGCGCCTTTTAGGGATTGGCGCGGGTTGTATATGAGCAACTAGCGCCAATTGGTGCGACTGTTACGCTATAAAAGCGCGCTAGTCAAGTTTGCTATGCAAAAATAAAAAATAAGCAATCCAAAGCTAGGCCAACAATAACCAGGTAAACCAAGAAGCAAGAAAAATCAAAAGGACTCAACCCAGAAGGCTAACCAAGTAGGTAAAAACCAAGAAACAACCAAAAAGGCAAGACAAGCTCCCCAGCGGAGTCGCCAAATTGTTGAGGAGGTAAATTCCCTCTGCGGACAGAGGCAATCCCTACTAGCCTAGATCGGGTCTAGCAACAATCATACAATGCTACCGCGCAAGTTCCTAATTGCAAATTAAAGACCAATGATAAGGGCCTACCTGGATTCCAATGCTAGTGCTTGTAGAAGAGGTGACGCTCCTGTTCCTTTGCTCCAGCAGATCACAATCCCCACGATCTTCGCGAATGGACACCTGCACATACAAGAAACGACACAAACATAAACATAAAATCCAGCATATGCAACTATATATCAGTCAGAAAGGATATAACTCATCATCATTACAAATAACAATAAGAGTGGAACCATAACAATAGTCGTTTATTGATAATAATTAAAGAAGAATACAACCATAGTTCTGACGTTAGATCCTCCTTTGGCTGGGTAGTCAGCAGCACATGTCTTGCAAAGCTTGTTGGGAGTGGGAACAAGCCTCTCTCTCCTTAGTTATTGGACAAGAATCTCCGTACTAAGATTTGGCTTTATGGGAATGAAGAAGGCTCTTGCAGCATGAAGCTCTTGGTAACTTGACAATTCTCAATCTCTGGAACTCTAGAACTAGCTTGCAAGGAAAATGGACAAGCTTTTATAGATGGAGGAAGGGGAGTTGGGATCATCCACAATATTCATGGGATTGGCTTTATCACTAAAGAAGCTTCCATGAGAGGTGGAAAACCACTTCCTCTCTATGGAGATCTGAAGCCAAACCACCCAACTCAAGATAGATTCAGTCCAGGAATTTGTTAGGATGAATCTTCCACCGTTTTTTTGTTAAAAAACACCACTGATTATGGCGCAAGTGTGACCCTGTGACATAGCGCCAACTGGCGCGCCCTCTTTGGAGGATTTCCCCCATTGGCGCAAGGGTTGCACTGTGGAACCACGCCAATGGAAAAAGGGCTATTTTTAGGGGTTTTTAGCAGGAGATGTCTTCAGGGCAAATGAAGCTCAAGTTCATGAGAATGCAATGCAAGTGTTTGCAGGTCATGTCACTTCTCATAGGTCCTAAAATGAGTCCTCCAAGATGTGGGAGAGGGGTAATAGGGAAAGTGACAAATTGCTATGTAACAAACCCCATAAAGTGTTACGGGTGCCCTTCAAACCCCTCGTTAACTATGTGGAAAGACTATAACACAACCCAACACCAATAGCAGAGTTAGGGATATTTGTGGGGTACACTGGTACACCTCACAACTATCGGGTGTACTTGCCTACTAGTCAGAGGACAGTGGTTCGCAAAGATCTCAATTTTGATGAGCAAAAGGCCATGTGAGTTTCCCTTGAGAGGGAGCTCCAACTACAGGCTATGGAGGAACTGTTGGTTCCTAAGGAGGAGGAGCCTTAGACTAATGTGGAGCATCTGCATGCAGAGGTTCCAGGAGTGGAGACATCCACTCAAGCAGAGTCTTCCAAAGATGGACAGAAGCACACAAGAGACGCTGACATATTGTTGGAGGATGTGAGGGAGAATGGGCGAGCACCATATTCTCAGTGCAGATAGAGGAGGTCACCTGAGAGGTACATTGGATACATGACCCTTGCTGGAGAATCTGTTGAGACCGAGCCATCTTCCTTTAAGGAAGCAGTGCAACAGCTAATTTGGGTTGATGCTATGGTGGAGGAGTATGACTCCATAGTCCATAACAATGTTTGGGACATGGTTTCTAGACTAGAGAACAAGTCAGTTCTAAGTTCCCATTGGCTTTAAAAGGTAAATCAAGCTACTAATGGTAGTGTAGAGAAGCATAAGGCAAGATTTGTTGCTCATGGATTTTCACAAGTCAAGGGGATTGACTATGATGAGACTTTTGCTCCTGTCGCAAGGTACTCATCTATCATATCTATGTTGGCATTATTAGCACAGATGGGTTGAAAGATCCATCAAATGGATGTGAATACTGCATTCCTCAATGGTGAGATTGAGGAAGAGGTGTACTTAGAGCAGTTGGAAGGCTTTGATACCTTCGATCGTGATTCACATGTGTGCCAACTCAAGAGAGCATTGTATGGGTGTCGAGCATTGGAAAAGGTATGTATTTACCATTTATTTCTTTATCTTCTCCTTTGAATCATAACTTCTTTAGACTCTAAGATGGCAATATGATTAAAGAATTGTGGTGGAATTAAGGAGATTTATGATTGATGCAAAAGGACTAAGTATTGTCTTTTTCTATACAGAAAGTGAAGAAAATGGAAAATCACTATTCAGGAGGAAAAGACAAAGTTGAAGCAACTACTGTCCCTTTGACAAGAAGCCATATCCAAATGAGGAAATCAAGATCGGAGCACATGGTCCAGGAAAAGGAAGAGAAAACGCAGCATCAGTACAAAAATACAAAACGATAAGTTGGAGATCAAAGATATGGCGAATCCCTCAGATCCTTTGATCCTGAGGGATCATTGCTTTAAGACTTATCTGTATTTTTTATACTTCTGCCTGGCCATTATAAAAAGGGACAGTGCTAGTAGCCCAAGGGGCGAATTTTATTGTCAATTTGTAAGAGCTTATTGTTGTAAACTTAACTTTGATCATCGACTCTCTTTGAAGAGCAATCGTTGTAACTCTACCATTTATGATTAATATATAACTTTGTTGCTATTCCATCTTCTGATCCTGGAGTAACCACAGCAGTGCTTCCTTGGTGGCTAAGGGCCCGACCCTAGTGGATCACTTGCTTCTTGTATCATTATTTTATGATTACAGTCGTGTGTGGTTTGATTTTCTTTGCATTCCCTTAATTCGCTTTATTCAGTAATTTTTCATTTCTGAATATTTACCTGAATTCCTATATTACATCGAAGTCATAATTGGATAGAAAAATTATTATTCACGACCGAAAATGTTATGTTGTTCCTTCTGAAACCATATTCCATTGTCTAATTCAGATTCTGATGTTTATTTACAAATTGATATTGTTGTTCATTTACAGATTGATATTGTTGTTCATTTACAGTTGCGATTGTTGTTCATTTAACTACAGTCCACGTATAATTGTGATTGTTGTTTATTTCATTGTTGTTCAATTATAATTGCAATTGTCATTCCTTTTATACCCGTTGTTAATGTCCTGTATGCTATAATAAGGTTACTGATTCTATAGTCACTGCATGTTTTCACTTAATTAAGTTTGTTGTTCAATTTCTGTAGGTTTACTTAGATTGTTTGTTCCTTACTTAGATTGTCGTTCAATCTTTTTATTAGTTGAAGGTTGTTGTTCAATACATTTCCGTTAAGTTTGCTACTTATTTCATTTTTGTAGATTAAGCTTGGTTGTTCGATCTTTTCAGTAGATTCAGTTGTTGTTCCTTTTCTGCTAATCGAATTGTTATTTCTGGTATTTGCTTTGGTATTAATAGAAATATCTACAACTATAACGAACATTGACTACTGTTGTCTAAGTTCTTAGATTGGAGATCTTGTCTGTGATTGATTTTCATTTACATCAGTTTACAAAGGAAAGAGTTATCATTACTGCATCCTTGACTGATGATTGTTGTAGTTTCTTGAATGAATGATTTAGTTACAAAGCATTTAAATTTCTTGCCATTACAATTAGATTTTGTTTCCAGCATTCATTTACTTTTACTTTTGTAAGCACTATACTGCAAACATTACTCTTGAACAAGTGACCGCCTCAGACTGAGTACACTCTTGAGATAAAAAATCATACTTGGATTGATAATTAATGTAAGGTAAATAGGGGTTGAAAGACACCTTTTTATCTCTCAACAATGGGTTGAAGCATGCACCTTGTGCTTGGTACACCATGATAGACAACTACTTCACCGGGTTGGGCTTCACAAAGAGTGAAGCGGGTGCGAACCTGTACCACATCGAGGTGAAAGGTAAGTTGTTGATCATCGTACTTTATGTTGATGATCTCATATTGACTAGTGATGATCAGTTGATCATGTCTTGCAAGGAGGACCTTGCAAGATAATTTGAGATGAAAGACATGGGTCTCATGTATTACTTCCTTGGCATGGAAGTGTGGCAGAAGGATGGGGAATTTGTGTCTCAGGGAAAGTATGCCAACAAGATACTCAAGAGATCCCACATGGAGAAGTGCAAGCCCATGCAAACTCCTCTAGCAAGTAACTGGAGGAATGAGGATGCTACTTCAAGAGAAGTGGTAGAGGCTATTGTGTAGAGGAAGCTTGTGGATTCACTGATGTACTTAGTGAACACAAGACCAGATTTGTGCTACGTGGTGAACCAGCTGAGTCAATCGATGGTTCAGCCTACCAAGATGTTTTGGAAGGTGACAAAGCATGTATTGAGATACCTCAGAGGTACATCTCAATATGTATTATGGTACAGACAGATAGAGGGAGTGAAGCTACAGGGCTTCACTGATGGAGATTGGGAAGGGTGTCCATCAGATCGGAAGAGCACATCAGGAGGGATTTTCAACCTTGGGTTAGCGACAGTTTCTTGGTACAGCAGGAAACAAAGGTTGGTTGCACGCAGCTCGGCAGAGGCAGAATACATGGCTACAAGTCAGGCAGCATGTGAGGCCATCTGGATGCGGAAAATCCTAGTTGGTTTATTTTATCAGAGGATGGATCCAACTGTGATCTATTGTGATAATCAGAGTTGTATCAAACTCTCCGAGAATCCAATATTTCATGATAGGTCCAAGCACATCGACATCTAGTATCATCATCTCAGAGACTATGTAGTGAGGAGGATCATGTTGCTACAGTATATTTCGACAGAGGAGCAAGATGCTAATATTTTGACAAAAGCATTGTCAAAGTTTAAATTCGAGTTCCACAGAGACAGGATCAGGGTGGCAGATAATCCCTTTCTTGTTGAGAGGGAGTGTTGAAATATGGAAACAAGAATATTCCAATTTAATTTTTCCTTGAATTAAATTGTGAATTAAAATCGAATTTAGTCTTGACAGCTACTTGGAACAATTAATTAATTTGTTTCAAATTAGTTAGTTGGAGAAATTCAAGTTAGAAGTCTTTATGAAGTCATGCAAGAGTTATCCCTTAAATTAAGGAGATAAGATTGAGTTATATTTGAGTTGAAATTAGTTAACTCAGTTTACTGAGTTAAGTCCAGTTAAATTAGTTCCAAACTGGTGAGCTAACAGTTAGTTATGCATGCATGCATCCAACTAGTGCTACTCTATTTAACTGAAGATTCCCTCATCAGAAACTCATGCATGTCTATTTTGACAAAGACCCGGTTGAAATTAAAGTCAAGGAAAATGTACTATCAGTTGCATATGTTTTCTTATAAAGAAAACTCATGCATGTAGTCAAGGGATTAATTCCTTGAGGATTGCACAGTTCTGACAGTGTGTGAGAGAGTGTTCCACTTGGTTGAAGGTGAATCATCCCAGAGGAACAGCGCAAGGAAATAGGAGCTTGGAGGGCAAAGAGGAATTCTAGAGAGCAACCAAGATTGCCGGTGAGCATCTGTAAGGATTGTACTAAGAGCTAGCTAGCTGTGAGAGCTAAGGCTTTGTATAATTCCTATGTATTGTCACCTTGTATGATAATATAGATAGTGGGGCTTTTAGCTGAGGCTTTCCCCAAAGTATTTTCATGTGTATTTTGTGGTTTATTCTTCTTCCTTTGGTTATATGTGTTCATCTTGATATTTAAGCTTCTGTAAATTGATAGTAGAAGTAGGTTATAGTATTCTGCTTTGATTTATATTGCATTATCGGGTTAACCTACAGCAGATTTTCTACATGGTCTCAAAGTGAGATTTGTAGAGAATTTCTACACGGAATCAGCGTGACGAGCTCTTTGACTTGGCATTGATTTCATGAGAATCTGAGACTATTAATTTTTTTATCATTTTGAGGATCCTCCTGGATCATTCCTCTCCACTGGAAGCTTTTGGACCACCGTAAGTTTGGTTTTAAGAAGATCAGAGGTGAGTTATGGTTCCCTCACCCTTCTGATCTCCATTTGAGTCCCACTCGAAGATACTCTACATCTCCACACCTAGAAGTGTGGACCTTCATATCCAAGATGGTATCTTCTTGTAACTCAGTCATACATTCAGGTGAAAAAACATTTATTGTTGTAATTTGAGCAGTTTCCTCTTGATCCATGATCATTGGAGGTTCATACAACTTCAATTTATTAGCATTTACAACTGAATATATATGCATGTATTGAGGCAAATTTAACCGGAATGCATTGTGCCCTATCTTTTCAACAATTTTAAGAGGACCATACCTTATAAGTTTCAACTTTTTACCTTCACATTTCATCCATTATTTGTTGATGTATAGCCATACTTGATCACCAACCTAGAAGTGATGATCCATCTGATGCTTGTTACGATGCATTTTGCACTTGGCCTGACTTTTCTGCAATTGATCCTGCACTTCTTCATGAATCTTTTGGATTCTTTGAATGAACTTGATTGCTTTTTTGGCATCTCCATGTCCATTGTCCTTAGCTTCTTCACCAAACATCAAGTCCATTGGTGATTTTGGCAGGTATCCATAACATGTTTCAAAAGGAGATCTACCAGTATAAGAGTGCAAGGCCTAGTTGCAAGCATGATGGACATAATGTAAGGATTCATCCCACAACTTAGGATGTTTGCTGCAATAACCTTTTAGAAGATGTACCACTATTTTGTTCAACACCTATGTTTTCTCATCGATTTGTGAATGAAAAGTTGTGCTCTTTTTCAACGTAGTGTCCAGGAGTCCTCACAAAGTGGACCAAAACTCTCCTAGAAAGCGAGAGTTGCTGATCTGAGATTATAGAAGTAGGCAACCCAAAATGAACCCACACATTTTGAAAGAACATATGTGCAGTCTGTTGAACAGTAACTTTCTTTTTACATGGAACAAGAATACACATTTTTCTAAATCTATCAACCCCAACATACAAATAATCATGCCCTTTTCTAGACTTTGGAAGCCCTCCTACAAAATCCATAGATATACTCTCCCATGGTCGAGAAGGAACTAGAAGTGGCATATACAAACCTAAATTTATCTTGTTTGTTTTTCTTGTTGAACACATGGCACAACCTTTGATGTACTTAGCAATTGTTTCATTCATTCGAGGCCAATAGAAAAACCTTTGTAATTATGCCACTGTCTTACCTACACCAAAATGCCCCGAAACATAAGATGAATGTGCTTCCCTGACGAAATGCACTCTTTCTCCCTGTGGTATGCATAACTTGCCAAGATGGTACAATAACCTGTCATGAACATGATAATTCACTTCTTCCACCTGAGCACCATGATTTAGTGATTCATAAATATCCTTAAAATCAGTATCTTCATCATATTGTTCTATATAACTTTCATGTGCTAAAGAACTATTTTGTAGAATAACTGAAGCATTCAAAGAAGGTCTTCATAACATATAAGCTACTTTATTGGTGGTACCTTTCTTATATTTGATTACTAAATGGAATTTCTAAAAAAATGCCATCCATCTATAATTTTGAGACAACTACAACTTAGGTTGTGATTGAAGGTACTAAACTAGTTGATGATTTGTATGAATCATTGTTTCTTTTCCCATTAAATTATGTTTCCATTTTTTAACACTTTCTACTAATGCATACAATTCTTTCTCATATGTTGGATAGTTAGCAATTGCTTTAGAAAATGTTTCTGAATGAAAACAAATAGGCTTTCGTTTTTGTAATAACATTGCACCCATTGCATACCCACTACCATAAGTTTCTATTTCAAATGGTTGTTGAAGGTATGACAAAGCCAAGATTGGAGCTGTAATAATTTTCTTCTTTAAAGTATCAAATGTTTTTTGTTGTTTTCCTCCCCACTGAAAGGAGAATTTAGAACTTGTTAAAGCATGAAGTGGTGATGCAATGAAAGAGAAATGAGAAATAAACTTCCTCCAATACTGAACTACACCCAAGAAACTTCTAACTTTCATCACATTTTGAGATCTTGGCCACTTAACAATTACATCAATTTTAGTTGGATCTATTTTTAGTTGACCTCCTCCAACTATGTAACCAAAATATACTAAGGACGTTTTTCCAAATTCACATTTAGAGAGTTTGAGATACAAATTCTCTCTTTACAACACATCAAAAACTTGTTTAACATGCTTTACGTGTTCTTCCCAACTTGAATTGAAAATAATAATATCATCTAGATAGACTATGACAAACTTATCAATAAAAGTATGAAAAACATCATTCATCACTCTCATAAAAGTTGGTGGCGCATTGCATAACCCAAATGGCATAACCAACCATTCATAAAACCCCTGACTAGTCTTAAATGCAATTTTCCCTATATCATTCTCTGCAATACGAATATGATGATAAACACTTCTTAAATCCAGTTTTGTGAAGTCAACAACATTCTTTAACTAATCAAGAAACTCATCGATTCTAGGAAGAGGATACCTTTTCTTAATGGTGATTTTATTTAAGGCTCTAAAATCAACACAAATTCTCTAAGTTTTGTCTTTATTTGGGACTAATATGATCAATGATCCACATAGAGAAGAACTAGGTTGAATAAAGCCTTTATCAACCAATTCCTGAATTTGTTTCTTAATCTCTTCATTTTCTATGACTGACATATGATACATGCCAATGTTCAGAAGAGGGGCATCTAATTGTAGTTGAATCTCATGTTGTATTTCTCGTTTTGGAGGTAAATATTTTGGTTCTTTAAACAATTCTTTATAAGAATCTACTATTTCAACCAATTTTTCCTTAAACTGAGGATCACACCCTTGAAAATAATCATACTTATCTTTAGGTTGTTCTTTAACAATCATGAGAATAAACTTTTTACTTGAACTTATTAGCCTTTTCATTTGACCAAGATTGATTAAATCCAAGTTTGTCTTAATTCTATGTTCCCTGACAATGTATTCAATTCCATATTTAAAGTGATGATATTTATTCTCCTTTCTATGAAATATGGCATATCTATCATAAATATATGGACTACTCAACACAACTCCACATTTATCCAAAGGAATCACATCTAGCTCAACTTCATCAACAAAATTAGTTGTAATTGCAAACCTTAATCGACATTGTTTTGTGACTTGAAACTGAGTATTTTCTTTCAACCATCCTAAAGGACATGGTCTTGGATGACTTTTAGTTTCCAATCCCAATTTCCTTACTAGTTCCTCAGAAATTAGATTTGCTTGTGATCCACTATCAAATAATGTGTCTATCTTAATGTGCTTGGATATTATCCTTATGTGAAACAATTCAACTCTCTTCTCTTCTTCAATCACATTATTATATTTTTAAGAAGATGTATAACAAGTAGAACTAGAACTAGTGTCAGAAGGAATACCTGTTAGACCCATAGTAGTAATCTTTTTTTCTGGAGTCAAATCCCAAATCCTGTTGGATTGCAACATTAGCTTTCATTTCACCCTTATTCGTAAGGAACTTATTTGGTTTAATTTCAGGATGAAGTTTCCAACATTTGGAGTCTTCATGTCCAACCCTATAACAATGAGTACAAGTAGGCCTTTCTCCTTCCTTCTTTGTTGTTTCCGATTTCTTCCCTTTCAATTTACTCTTTCTCTTTCCTTCTTTGGAATATTTTTTCTCTAAATGATTGAATGGTTTCTTTGAAAATTTTGACTGAAAAGGTCTGCCACCTTATTCAATATGAATGTCTTGTACACACTTTATCAAAGTCAGTTGGATTAAACATAAGAAAAGTATGTTGCAAATAAGAATGCAAACTTCCAATATACTTCAACAAGTTTCTCATGTGTCTAATGGAACATTAAGTGATAATGCCTTTTTCCTGAACTCCTGTGTAAAATCTTGCACACTATGTCCTTTACCTTGCCTTAAATGTTTCCAATCCATGACAGCCTGTTGCATATATCGTAGAGGATAGAATTTATTTCTAGGAGATTTAATAAAATTAGACCATAAAAAGATAATTTTACCTTTTTTCTTCAAATCTAATTGAGTTTTAATTTCCCGCCAAATCAAAGTTGTTCCTCCCATTCTAAGTGTAGCTAACGGAATTTTTCAGATTCATCAACAACATTATTGAATTCTACAATACACCTCAAGTTTCTTTATCCAGTTATCTAACTTTTCAGGATTCATCACCATCATATATTGGAAACTCAAACTTAACATCAAGCTTCAAAAAAAGAGATTTATTTTGCTTATTTTGTGAGTCTGAACCTGAACTTGAATGACAAGAGAATAAATAAGAAGAAGACGAATATGGAGGAGAAGGAGGTTCATTACCATCATCTTTTTCCTTTCCCTTTTTCTCTTTCGTGCCTTTAGAAGATGAAGTTGCATCTCTAGTCTTCTTGTCTTCATAAAGTTCTGCAATCATCGTTTGCATATTAAGGAACATTTTTTGAAATTTCTCCTTGCCAACGACCTTTTTTTAAGGAGCTTCTCCTTCATTTGACTCTCCCATATTCAACTTTTGAGAGATTTTCCTCTTTCCAATCTCTAGATTTATCTTCTCAAGTTTCCATTCTCCACATCGCAACTTCGATCTAGTCAACATTCACATAGGCAAATATCCTGCTGATACATGATCAACCTTGCTCTAATACCAAAATATGATCCAAAAACAACAAAATTGACTATTTACTCAATTTCTTCAAATATTAACTAAGTTTTCTTTTTAAGTGAATTAATAAGGAAAATGGATTTTTATGTGCCTTAAACTTAAAAACTTGAAATTTGAAATCAACCATGAATAGCATAAATAATAAGAAAATGCAACAAATTTGATGACAAAGTTCATCCCTCCTAGACTACATCTTTAGGTTTGCTTCCAATGGGTGTCTGATGTATTGAAAATGCTCATAAAGTCTCGTTACATCAAAATTCACCATTCTAGAATCTACTCACAGGCTTCAACGGCTACTGTCCAGTGAAAGACCCCGACCTTAGCTTTACAAAACAACTTTCAGATTACAAAAAGGCCCAATATTGGCCAAGCTATGCCTCAAAAGGCATTTACAAGCATTGTCAAAACAATTATAGAATACACTCATGATATCTCCCTTGGCCAATGGCACAATGGTAAATCATTTTATAGAAATAATAAGAGGTCCCGAGGTCAAACTCATGGGCCTCCTGAGATTTTATTGCAGTGATATGGCGATACATTATATCAGATGGTCTTACATTGGAGTTTAGCGCAACTATATATCATATATAGTATTAAAACTATATCATATAGTTTTACAATGGTTGTATTACCTTGTGTCATCAATGGTTTGTTTTAACGTATGTTAACAATGGTATATGGTTGTAACTGCGGTGATATATGGTATAGTCGCATGCTCTATAATTGGAGACTCCGTTAACGTGTTTTCTAACACGGCCATGATTCAGCAGACCTATCAGATATGGCGGGCTCTTCCATCCCTTTCTAATGATATCATATCCACAAAACTTTAAATAATACCTCCACCCTTTGATATATAATGACATGCCCATGTGTGGTGAAGTAAAATTATAAGTGTGGACATGAACGAATTCCTCTAGCCTGATAATGGGTCTACCCATAATAGATACATTGTATGGAAGATTTCCTTAGGTTAGAATCAATCAAGAGGGCCTACCTCTTGGTCTGCTTATCCCACTTGATGATTTCCTTGTTTTCTCACTCCAGCTATCTCTCGCTTCCTTCTTAAAGTACCTAAAATAAGTAAACAACAATAGAAAAAAAATGTAATAATAGACAACTTGTAATTCAACCTACTTAACAAGTCAAGAAACATTAAGCCATGAATATGTAATATTACAAAACATGTAGGAAATCAATCGATAGTTGCATGTATTAATATCAAAGAGAGATTACAACCATTTTCCTTGATGTTGCAGTCCTCCTCTGACAAGACCAGGTTCCCACACACTTCTGCTAGCATTCCATGATTGCCTCAATCAACAACAATTTTAAGGCTCTTCCCTTTATGTTTCACTCCAAAACAAAACCACACTTCTCTCTCACACAACTAGATAGCTATAACTAGTAATAGCTTACTGTCTACTCCAAACCAAAATAGCATTAGCACACCAACATCAACACTCAACCAAAAACTATGACTGCAACTCTAAAACTCACACAAGCTGGTGCTTGGAAAAAGGGAGGTTTATATAGGATGAATGGATGGGAGATGGATCCTCTTCTCATGGGATAAGGTCTTATCCCTTGAGGTAGTTCCATCATTATAGGGGAAAGGATCCCAAAACTAACATCCTCGACCCCATTTGGCCAAACCATTTACCAAACTTCTATTACGAAGCTTCTAGAGCTGGAAGCTTTGGCTCCTAGGTTAAAAAACTTTCCATAACAGGACCGGCGCAACTGGAACACATCTCAGTTGCTCCAGTCAGCACTATGGATAGTGCTAATTTTTGCACATCGAAACGAGGGAGACAAAGGTCATTAGTGCTGGTCTTATAAACTAGGCAAAACAGAAGTTGCAGGGAAAATGGTGCAAAAGGGAATTGATCTGTTCATGAAGAGGGACACAATGGTAGTTTCTTCATGAAGGAAAAGCATGTGGGGTTCACTGTAGAGGTCCTCCAAGACCAAGGAATGGGGAGTACAGGGACAATGAAAAAATGTTGTGTAACACCATGGCCTGTTGGTAAGATTTTGGGCCAACAGCTCAGAAGTCACAGGTTCGTCCCACGAACTTCTCAGCTTGGTAGTTTGACTCATGGGTGCGCCACCTGCTACCATGCGCCCTACTTTCATGCTTTCACTTGTCCTGCTCTGGCGCTGCCACTTGGCCTGCTCTAGCCTCCCTTTTTTGCATATTTTGAGAAAACTTTAGAATGCATTTTCTCCCTCATACGGAAGCCATTTTGAAAACTGAATATACCACTGGAATCGTCGCAACGAGATTTCGACTTGGCCTTCGTTTCATGAGCATATGAGACTGTCAAGTTTTGAGGATCCTCCTAGATCACATGGTGAATCTCAAATAAGTATGAGACCCCTATGTTCAAATATATTATTTACACCTGTAGTTTACATATTCATGATATGTTTGATGAAATGCTTGTCATGGCTATTAGGGTTCCAGTCAAGGTCTTGAACAAGTATTTGATTTAGTACTATCATTTCCATGTTATTTTACTGTTCTAAAGAGATGATTCAATTCTAGACCGTGACCTAGACTCTGGACCTGAAAAAGTAGCTCAAATCCTGGGGACACTGACATAGCACTGACTAAATGAGTCTATGGATGCTGGTAGGCAATCCTGTGAGAGCGAATTTGGGTTTCTGGACATTGTCATGCCTATAGCATGAGAGCGACTGAGGCTTAAGTTGTCCAAAAGCTCAATGGGAACCAAGGGAAAGTTGTCTAAAGTGTTGAATTGCTTCCTAAGGGTCCTCAAGCTGATGTTGAAGGTATGTATGGTGTGTTTCTATCGGTTCCACTTCCTTAATGTGACTCAGGAGGTCAATTCATATCATAGTAGCCTCTCATTGCATGTTTACCCTCGTCGGTCAGTTTCTTGGGTAGATGTGGGAAGAGGGTACTATAGTACTAACAAATATGCATTGAGACAATTGATATGTACTTCAGTGTAAGCCGATGATAGTTGTATCATTATGTATTATGACTAATGAATGTGAGTTGATTGTTGAGTGTGACATGGTTATTAGACTCGGTAAAGTTTGACTTCAAATTAATATACATGATGTCTTGATCTTTGGAATGTGAGACTGACATGTGTTGTTAGTTGCAGAGCAACATGCTTGGTATTAGCTTGACAAAGCAATAGTTGATGTGTTTATATAACTACCAGTTGTATGATGTGACAGTGCCTAGTAAGACTCAATTGCAGCAAGAAAAAGTTAAATGAAAGGAATTGGGTCAAAATTCCTTTGGCTATGTTTGGAAACCGCAATTCCAACGAATGAGTGCTTTTCATACAAGAAATATTCTTAACCTTGAATTTGTCTGGCATTATGAGGATATGTGTTATATTCATAAATATGTATTTGAGAGGTACAACAACTTGTTCTAGTTATTTCTAGATTCATCAAGGGATTGGAGTCCCTTGAGAGATGGCGTGGATTGTTCATTTGTATGACAACATGCTTAGCACAACAAGATAAGGTAACTAATGTATTTTTATGTTTATTTATGCACTGGCAGTTATGTGTTTATGCAGTATAATACAGGGAATTGCCTGGCAAAAAGATTGCCATGAAATCTTGGAGAAGGCTCAGGTTGAGCTTTCCTTTAGAAGCACTAGGGACCATGGGGATTGAGTCATGGTGTTTGTTGTCAGTTTTGTTCTTTTGGTCTTTTGTGAATTTTTGTGTTTGATGTGTGGCTTTTTTTATGTCTAGTGTATGGTTATACCACTTTGTTCGCAATGTCGTGTTGTTATATGTTTTCATGGTTTTCTTCTTGTTTGCAGTTTTCTTGCCTTTCATGTCTTAAGGGTGTTGGGAATTCGTTGTGAAAGAGGAAATTTAATGGAGCTTAAGGAGCATTGAATGAAACCTAGTGGGTAATGTAAGACCTGAATGAAGCCCAGTGCATGTATCAGGGTAGCAGAAAGTAAGAATATGGCAGACGGTTGGACTGGTTGGGTTCATTGTGATAAATGAACGGTCATAGTATAGACATGAGAAAGATAACTAGAAAGGTAAAGTAAATGGATTTGAGGTTTCAAATGCCTTGGCTATGTCGGGAGTTGTTGTTATCAATATTGTGCATGTTGTAAAGGAAGTTCTCTTAACCTTGGCCTTATGATCTCTGGTAATTATGTTATGATTATGATTATGTTGATGTTTATATTATATATAATATATATATGAATAGTATATATATATATATTATTATATATATATATAATATATATATATATATATATATATTATATATATATATATCTAGATATATATATATATATATATATATATATATATTATATATATATATATATATTATATATATAGATATATATACACGTTTGTATATATGTCATGTCTGACAAGGTCATCATGGATCATGATTGTCTAATGCTAATATCTATATGTATATATATGTATGTATGTTTGTTGTTTCCTAAAAGGGTCGTTACGAATCATTCTTTTGTAAGAATGGTTGCTTACACAAGTGAATGACATGAAGAGGTTCCTAGTTTATGAGGAATCAAGTGGAAGAGTAGTCATGATAAATATATGAGGTCAGTATCATGTGGTTATGAGTCTATATTATGTGATTATATTATGTCTATGTTATGGACATGTTATACCGAGGGATACATCAATGAAATGAAAGCAATGTGGTATGTGAGATGCTCGAATAAGCATGTATGGCGGAGAGACACTAAAATCAAGGTCGCTTGGTAGAGACAATGCGGTTTTGGATGTGTAGTACTACTATTGTGCATATGTTGTATATGTTGTACATGTTGAGTATGTGATGTTTTGTGCATGTGGTGTTATGTATATTGTTTGTACATGTTGTTTATGCAATGTTATGTATAGGGTGGTACTAATAGTGTTGTGTGAATATTGCATATGAAGTACTGGGTATGGATGGTGCTATGTACATGTTGGATATGCAGTGTTGTGTGCATATTGTATTGTGTGCGTGATGGATATTTGGTGTTGAGTGCATATGGTGTTGTGCGCATGTTGGATATGTGGTGTTATGTACATAGGGTGCTATGTGCATGTGGTGTTGTGTGCATGTTGTACATGTGGTGCTATGTACATATGGTGTGGTGTGCATGATTGTACAAGTGGTGTTGTGTGCATGTGGTGTTGTGTGCAGGTGGTGTTGTGTACGTGTCGTGCATGTGGCACGGTGTACATGTGGTGGCGTGTACATGTCGTGCATGTGGTGTTGTGTACATGTGGTATTGTGTACACGTTATACAAGTGGTGCGGTGCACATGTGGCGCTATGTACACATTGTGCAGGTAGTATTATGTACGTGTGATGTTGTGTACATGTTGTGTAGGTGGCGTTGTTTATAGGTGGTACTGTGTACATGTTGTACATATGTTACTAGTGTACATGTGATATTATGTATTTACAGGGTGTAGCCATGGTATCATGAGATGTGTATTCGTTGTGTTGTCCTCTTTGTACGTAAAAGTATTGTGTTGTACATCAGGTGTAGGTGTATGTATTGTGTTGTGGTGTACACCAGATGTAGGTGTATATATTGTGTTGCGTCATACATTGGGTGTAGGGGTATGAGTTGTATGTCAGGTGTAGGTGCATGTATTGCATGGTGTTGTGTGTCGTGTGTGGTTTTATGTGTGGGATGAACACTATGTGTATGTGTACATGGTTGAAGAGAAGGAACTGGGAGTTTGTCCATTGTGGCAACGAATCCAGTGTGTGTATGGAATAAGGACAAAGGTAGAAGCTAAGGATTGATTAAAGGATAAGTATCAATATTTTATTTCAGTTTTATTATGCATGCGATTTATGATTTTCATCTATGATAATTACATGTGATCTATGATTCTAGTTTATGATAGTTACATGTAATTTATGATTTTGATCTATGATGGTTTTGTTTTGAGCTAACCTGATGTGATATGTTTATACATAATGATTTGATCAAGGATGCTAGTTTGACTTGTTGTGACAGGAAGTAAATGAGATTGCAAGTGAACCTTAATGACGAGCTACCAATGAGGTATGATGTGAATTTATTTCAATTTATTTTAAATCTAATAGAAACTATGTGCTTGGTATACGAAAGCATGGGAAATGCCTAGGTTGGGTGTTTGAAATCGACTGCAAGCATTAGTAGCAATGACAAAATGAATTGGAACATGTAGCAATATGTTGTCAAAGCACTTCAAGAGCAAGGCCATTGTTGTACACTAGTAAACAATAGTGTTCATTGATTTCCATGAGCATGTTATGACTGGTATGTGTTGGGTTGTGTTATATTCTTTCCACATAGTTAACAGGGGGTTTGAGGGGTACCTGTAACCCCACTTTATGGGGTCCGGGGCAGCGCCCCAGAAAATTTTGGTTTTGGACCCTATGTTAGGTTGGGCGGACCCACCTATGGTTTTGTGCATGATTTTCGCACATGTTTTTGGGACGCGATGGTTTTCGGTCCATGTTTTGGACGCCGGATGGTTTTTCGGTCCATGGTATTGGATGCTTCGGCATGTATAATATGTATTGTAACATTGAAAGGAACATAATGAAAAATCAAGCTGGTAGTCTCGGTTTTGAGATCCAGTGGGAAATCTCTGTGTATATGTGTTTTATGTGTTATGCTCTCGCATTTTTATTTTTCCTGTGATTTAAGAATTCGTATGCAGGTAATTTCTGTACGGGGTTTAAAACCTACATTTGGTATCAAAGCAGTTTTGGCTTCAAGGGGACGCCTTTGTTGCTGAGGGGTTTCGCTCGGGCCTGTGGTAGACCCTGTTCAGTGGGAGATCTGCGAGATCGATCTGGTGGTGAAAGAAGATGGCGAGCAGCAGAAAGATAGAGATTGAGAAGTTCAATGGTCAGAGTTTTGAGTTGTGGAAACTCAAGATGGAGGATCTATTGGTGGATAAAGATCAGTGGATCGCGGTCGATCCGGGTACTAAACCAATGGGAGTGACCGATGAAGAATGGAAGAAGTTGGATCGGAAGGCAAAGAGCACAACATGATTGTGTGTCTCAGATTCAGTATTGCTGAATGTATTAGGGGAAGCTACGGCGAAGGCTCTGTGGGAAAAGTTAAGGAATTTGTACCAATCTAAGTCTCTGGTGAATAAACAATTCCTGCGGAAAAAGCTGTATAACCTGAGGATGAAAGATGGAGACTCGGTGACAGAGCATCTGAATGCATTTAACACTGTGGTAAGTCAGTTACCATCTGTTGATATTAAAATTTCAGATGAAGATAAGTGCATCAGTTTGTTGTGTTCTCTACCAGATTCGTGGGATAGTCTAGTTATTGCAATAGGTAGCAATGCAACTGCTTTGCAGTTTGATGAAATAGTATCAGCCTTGCTGACGGAGGAGATGAGACGGAAAAATATGGACAACCAGAATGGTGATGCCTTGTCTGTACGAGGACGGTCCCAGAAAAGAAACAAAAATAAGTCATCGAGTGGGAGATCTAAATCTAGAGGGAGATCTAATCTCCAGGAAAACCTATAAAGGTGGTGTGCTGGAAATGCGGAAAGGAAGGGCACTTCAGAAGGGATTGTAAATCTAAAGCCCCTGATAAAGGAAAGGGATCTGATGATGCTCCTTCTGCAGAGGCGAAAACCACCTCAGATGAAGGTGGGGATGTGTACTTGGCTTCTTCAAGTACACATGTAGATCATGAGGCATGGTTAACTGACTCAGGTGCATCCTTTCACTTCACTCCCCATAGAGAGTGGTTCTGCGAGTATGAGAAATATGATGGTGGTGATGTCTTCTTAGGAGATGATAGGAAGGCTAGAATCATTGGTCGTGGAAAAGTAAAGTTGAAGTTGCAAGGTGAAGGGTTAGAACCCTTCCGGGTGTTCTGCTTATTCCTGCATTGGCCAGAAATATTATTTCTGTAAGCAAGTTGGATGATGCAGGTGTAAAGACAGTGTTCGAGAAGGATACCTGCAAGATGGTTCGAGGAGCACTGGTATTGATGCGGGGAGTTCGGATCGGAACTCTGTACAAGCTGCAAGGTAGCACTGTTGTTGACGGGGGCAATAGTTCTATGGTTCTCCTGAAAATGGAGTAGAAAATCTAGTGGTCTCTGGAGAGAAGACCATGTTGCGGCATCAAAGGCTTGGACATATTGGAGAGAAGGGCCTTCGAATACTTCATGGTAAAGGTATGTTAGAAGGTATGAGTAATAGCTCTCTGGAATTTGATTTCTGTGAAAATTGTGTATATGGGAAGCAAAATCGGGTGAGTTTCCCCTCTGGTGGTAAGGGGATGAAACATATATTAGAGCTTGTGCACAATGATGTGTTTGGACCTGTGAAAGTTCCATCACTGGGTAAGTCTGTATACTATGTATAATTTATAGATGAATTCTCAAGGAATACATGGATATATTTCCTAAAGAAGAAATCTGAAGTCTTTGATAGGTTTAAAGAATTTAAGGCTATGGTGGAAAATCAGACAGAGAAGAAGATAAAGGTGTTGAGGACAGATAATGG